>KQ988191.1:0-77185 GCA_001598015.1 Dorcoceras hygrometricum
AGAAATAGTCTCCCATAGCATCGAACGAACCCAATAGCTAATGCCAGCGAGATTGGCTTTAAATTTTTTTTTTAAGAAACAATAAATTCTGCTCATTAACTTTCAAAATTCATTTATTAAGTACGTTGTGCCATAATTGGAGGGATACGTTTATATTTTATTTTTCTTAAAAAAAATCATTTTATGAATTATTCGAATGTTTTAATTTTTCTATGCTTGGTAGAATCCACTATTCATCGAAATGATTAGACAATAAATCATTTATTTTATCATTTTGAAAATTGGAGTATGAACCTCGTGATTATCTTTCAAGAAAAGGTCATTTTAAATTACAGTTTGATCTCTAAGTTATTTTTATAATTATGATTTTCGCTATTAAAACACCAATTAGATAAATTATAATGATAAGGACAGCAACTTTTTTGACACGGTATTATACAAGAAAATCATGCTAAGTTACAAAAATATGCTGAAAAAGAGGGCATCATCCACGAGGAAGCCAGTTGTACTATATAAATTTAACATTTCATCATGCACGTGGTAACATTTTTAATGTTCTGGATCCTATAATCCATTTCTTAATTTATAGACATCATTATCTAAAAATAAAAATTTCTTAACGTGTTCTAGTACAACTTAGGGTCATATCTGACTATATGATTAATATCTAAATAGATATATATATATAAGTGGACATCCAACATGAACACCAGGCCCACGTGGGCCTGGTGTCCATGTTGGGTGTCCACCATATCATTTCTTTATATATATTTAGTATTATATTATGTATTGTGATAACAATAAGACGATACTCTTAAAGGATGCTCCTCCGGATGATCCGAACACAATGACAATTTCTCCGAGTTGTTTGAACTTAGCTTGAGATATCGTGACGATAATACAGCTTCTTCGGAGGTGATTGACACACATGCGATGGATAAGTCCACACATCTAGAGATAAAGCGCAATTCAAGCCTAATCGCATAATCGATCAAGTACATCGCTTGCATTAACCACCTAAACATCTTTATAAAAGCTTGGGTACATCATCCTTCACACTCACTTCACAAACTCATTACATGTATTCGTGTTTATTATTGTTCCGACCCCTTGACCTGACTTAAATATCGGAACGGTTTCACAGGAAACATCCTGGCATCCTTAACGTTTGTTGGTTAGTGCAGGTCTGGTCTCGGCTAAGCATTACCGGAGAGGAAGAGATCGACTTTCCCTATGTAGACATGGAAGATAGCTCTCTAAATAGAAACCGAGGACAAATGTGATATGACCTATTAAACTTTAAAAATAGTTGTTCCATCTCTCCTAATCAAATCAATATCTATCTTTTGGACATAACCGATACATATAATAATTTCAAAGTTAGATCTAGTGGTTATGTGTGAATATATGAACTCAAGTATGACCATTTTCACGAGTCATCTTCAAATAAATGCTGAAACGATGTGATTTCAAGAAACATAGTGTGGATTTTTTATTTGGCGTTTATATGTGTCAAGTGGTCCGAAGACCATGGTTATACATTGTGTTCACATGGGCAAACTTTGGTGTTTGCATCCATTTTCGGGTGTTTGGTATTTTATATGTGATGTAAAATGTTCATAAAAATGATAAATTAGAATACCCGTAAAGTATATAAAAGTCCTGCTATTTCTTGTTTTTCTTGTTTTGCTTGCATACATGCGCCACACAACTCATGATATAGAAATTCTAGCACGGCGCTTGCCCAATTATAACTATATACCCTCCGTATATCTAGTAAAAAGTTGAAGTACAACATTTTAACCGCACAACCTTCAGAGTCTGGTAGCATGCAACCACCAATAATCATCAGAGCTACATAACGTGTGTACTGTATCACTTCTATTTCATGACTGTCGTCGTTTATTATGATTTGCATACAATGTACGTGTAAAGTAGTCAGCTTAATACTATTGACTCTAAAATCAGATTGTATTGGCAGAAAACCTAACAAATCATAACAAAACCCTACTATACTGGAAACTTGTACAACACATCAGTACCAATAATAGGCTCACCATCAACATTCAGTCCCCAAATCAAAGCAACATCTTGTAGTGTTATTGTTGCCTCACCAATTCTAAGGTGAAAAATATGAGTCTTCGCGCCATCTCTCAACCAGAGCAGTAATAAAATTATTTTCGTAAATTCAATCACCACAACACAAGATTCCGTAAAAACCCATTTCATTCAGACATAACCGGACATGACGATGAAGTACACCTATTTCCCATAGATCCCTTATCAAATTATCCGATCGACGAACTCTTAAAATATTATCCAAGTTGTCAGATTTAATGAAATTAGAGATAAGTGATTCTTGTTGATAAAGTACGTTACCATCTACATGTCCCGCTTGCAAAGTTATCCTACATTAAATAAAATCATGAATTGTTACTTAATATTTGTAATAAATAAAAATAACACCAACAACAACAACAACAACAATAATAATAATAATAACACCAACAACAACAACAACAATAATAATAATAATAAAATAATAACAATAACAATAAACTTAATAATACTAACAACAACAATAAACTTAATAATACTAACAATAATAAACTTACTAATAATAATAATAATAATAATAATTGTTTAACAATAAATATGAATTGTACGTACCTTACACAGACAAAAATAGTTCTACGTCCCTAAATTGTAGTTCAAAATATTCTTGTACACACCTTAAATAGACGTTCCGCACAAAAATTACCTGCAAAATACGTAACATGATATTAGTGCGTAATATATATAAACTCAAGCATTAATATAACAAACAATAAAAATTATATATAATGAAATAAGTATCTTCTAATATATCACGGAATAATGAATACGGATGCGAGATATATGAAAATTATAGAGAAATTTTGTAAGGAAAACGGCATGAGTCGATTAAAAAACTGAATGAGGCGATTGGAAATGAACGAAAATGCCTACAATTTATAGGCGAAGGAACGAGAACCCATCGAAACGAATTAGCTCGTGTGCGCTCAAAATCCGAGGAAATCATGCCCTGCACCAGGGCGTGATACAGTTTCTGCAAAGTAAGTCACCCTTCGCGAGGGAGTGACATCGTTTTTTAAAAAAAATTTATGCATGTACGTCGTCCGAGTCGACATGACTTACTTTTTAATTAAAAAAATTTATCACGCCTTATCCAAAGACGTGATAACAGTTTTATCACGTAATCCCTAACGACATGACATTAGATTATTAAATATTCTAGTTTCATGGAATTCAAAGGAAAAAGAAAATACTTAACCGTAAACCGTGAAAATTCCCAAATACAACATGTGGTTTAATGCATATATTAGAGTATGTAAATATTATTTAAAAAATATTTAGAATAAAGTTGATTGATATGTGTTGTCCAACGTAAGCAAGATATACGTCTGACAGGTTAATACTCGAAAATCCATCATCTTAAAACCATATTTTATTTAATTTGATCGAATCGATTTTCAGGTTTTGAATTTTGGAAATATATTTATAAAAAGTAGTAGGATGAAAATGTTGGAACCTTCCCGAAATAAAATATTATTAGAGCTTTCACTCTGGCTAGGTTTGGGTGTCGGATTTTATAATTTTTAAGAATTTCAGATTTATTTTTCTAATGAATATTCAAGTCGCGGTGGCTTCAAACTTGAGTGGATGAGATTCAATGAGTCGGTGAAAGGAAACAAGCCTCGTCAACTTTTTGGTACATCCAATGTCTCTTTTACATGAAAGAAAAAAGACTATATTTATCTTATGATATTTTCACTGTCACCTGTAATGTTTCGGTATGTCCAGGGTACTTTATATTAATTTATATATCATCTATGATATTGTTCAAGAAAAATTCCGAGAAAGAAGTATAATAATAATAATTTTTTGGTAGCCAACAAATAATATTCACATATTATTTATTTGACGTGACAGCTAGGAAGCCTCAGCCGTAGCACGACAACAGTCAGAATGGATAATCACTAAAGGAAGGATAACTGACTATCCAATCTTCCTCTCACACAGCTATACAGAGAAGTTACTGTCGTCCCTTAGTCAGATCTACCTATCGGGAACTCTGATAAAGAACCGACCATAAAAAATCCAGTCAGCACCTGAGGCAATAGATTACAGGCTCAAAGTCCAAAAGGAATATAAACTTAATTAAAGTTCAGGTACTACCTTTTGTAAAAGCGATTTTTAATTGTAGATTTTCAAGAAATGGAATTCGATTGAAATGAGTTGGTACTAATTCCTCAGGTTAAAATAAAATTGTTGCTAGTTTGTCTGCTCCATATATAAAGACTTTTATGTACAATATTTTAACCTTACTTAAATAAGTGTTTTAATATAGTAAAAAAAGTGAAATTAATTAAAATATTATAATCCCGTGCGCATTTTGTATGTCTGATCAAGCACGACTTTTAGTTCAATGTGGTGCACTTAGTTTGTTTTATGCCCTTCTATATATATGTGGTCATCACCCAACTCAATCATTGTATTTATCTCTCTAAAAATTGAATTATCAAATTTTTTTGGTTGATTTGGCTATTTTAGTCTTAAATCAATTGAGTATATCATAATATGTTTGTTTTCTTAAATTAATTTTTTAAATAAAATTTAGCAATTACTATTATGAGCAAGGAATTTCATTATATGATATATAAAAATTCAATATTGTAAAGGATATAAAGATAAGGTTTACAGGAAATTGAGAAGAGGTATATGTAATTTTTAAAGTTTGTAGGGATTTCATATAATTATTACAATTCCTGAAAAATATGAATAGTGTGTTTAAATATATATTGCCAATTTGCGACTCTATAAATAACATTATCTCGTTTTCCAATTTTTTGTCATATCTCGTTGACATGTCTTTTTCTCTTGTTTTCCCACGAAATCCTTATTTTCTTCGTGTCATGATGGTTCTTTTGAATTGTCACGCAATTTCAGCTCTAAGTACGCGATTTTTTTGAATGAGAACACCATGATTGGCCATTTGGCATTTTCTTTAAAAAACAAAATTTGTCCTGTCAGATATTTATTAGAATTTGGAAACGCTAGAAAATTGTAGCCGGTTCTTAATTTTGATATTTTCATTTGGTTGAGTTTAATTTAAGTTTGTTATTTTTTTTGCCTTTTTTCATATAAATTTAGTCAATAGGATGTGGATAGGAGTATGTGATTCGATAGAACTATCTGTTTGGATCAAACGCTTATCACTAGGTCAAAGCTATAGATGTTAGCCAACGTGTAACTTTATTTTCTTACAATGTGGCAACGGATGCAGCTATTGTGTGCATTAGGATTGAGATGTTACGTCCATGAGTTCGGAGATGTGCATGTCTAACTGCTGGTGCTGTTCATTTCTCTTAGAGATCAGTCTTACCATTTCCCTACCGTCGGTCCTATTCCCGATAGAGATATGACCCATAAGATCTGGCATCTCACTTTCACAGCCATCTGACCAACAAGATCAAGCGTCACAACATCAGCAACTTGACGTACGAGAGCTTTCTAGAAGATCACCCATCCTAGTACTTCTCTCACACATATACGCTTAACTCAACACGGTCATCTCATGTCAGCACGAAAAAAAAAAACTGAAATTGTAAAAAAATCGAGTGATATATGATTGAAAATAATATTTGACAAGATACTCAATCCAAAAGTTGAATAAAATTAATGGAATTTCACAGTTTATATTTAAACTACATAGAATGTTTTAAAGAAAAAACCTGTAATTGTAAGAGTCTCACCTCGCTCTCTCTATATACTATTGTGTGTGTGTATTTTTATATTTGGACAGTCTTTTTTTATTGTAAGACAAGTGTTATTTAGGAAATTGAACATATCCTTAGCCTTTTTAAGCAATACAACAGGATCATCAAATTTTGTCAGAAATCACTTCATTGTTATTTTGAAATAAAACTTACATCACTCTAACTGTTATCTCTTTTATCACTATTTCTACTTCGAGATATATATATATATATATATATATATATATATATATATATATATATATATATATATATATATATATATATATATATATATATATATATGAAAGATATTAATTCGAAATAGGAAAAAAAATCTGAGGTAACAAAATTATTCAGATACAAATATTATCTATTATATGCAAAAAAAAAAAACATCGCGCTATCAAATTTCTGGGAAAAATTTAATTTTGATCTTATGTATTTATCCTATTCTATACACGACAAACTTCTATTTTTATCATGTAAACCTAACTTTTTAACTCTTTTATTTATTTGGTCTTGCTTAAGTGTTGGTTTAGCATGTCCATCAACCGTAATTGAAAGAAATAAAAAATCACAAACTCAAATTTAAATAATATAATACCTTAGAAAATCAAAATGACAAAGTGAGAAATAAGCAGGACTGAAATAAAATATAGTAGATATGTGCTAATGGGGGTATATTCAATCTAGAGATTTAATGACTTTTATTGACTTTTTTTAAATGATAGACTTTTGTGGAATTGATAGGAATTTGTAGACTTTAATGGAATCTCATGGAGTTATAAAAAGAATTTAATGGACTCTATTAGACTTTTGTAGATTTTTAGAGAGATTTTTATGGATTTGTAGAGAGTTTTTATGGATTATTTTTTAATATAATTTATGAGTTTTATAATTTTAACTTTTTATAATGATTTTGTTTGAACTTATAAATATATAACATTTTTTCATTTAAAATAAATCTTTTATTAACATACTGCATAAAGGAATCCAAAAAATTAAAATACAACATACAGTATCTCAATTAAAAATTATTAATAAAATATTATTTAATATGCAAATTCAATTTTCAATCAATTCAATACCCTGTTTTTTAACAAATAATAAATAATCAAAACAAATGATTTTAGATTAATATCTAGTATAAAATCTATCAACTCTACAAAAGTCTAGTAATAAATAATCAAAACAAGTGATTTAGCGCTTGATTCGCTCTAATCTGAGCCGATAGATTCACGTCTAATCTGAGTATTGTACGCTGTGAGTTGTTCGCTATATGCGCGATCTAAAAGCTTGTGTGCTTTGCGCTGTCTTTGCTCTAAGTTGTTATCTGCGTTGTATTCGCTTAAGGTGTTCTCTGCGCTGTATTTAGACTTTTTAAAATTTTAGACTTTTGTAGAGTTAATAGATTTTTATAAACTTTAATGGCATCCCATGGAATTGTAAAACGAATTATATTGACTTCATTAGATTTCTAAAGAGGTTTTTGTACGGACTTTTAAATATAACACTAAAACTTTGGAAAGAATTAACATATAAAACTCGACATTTGATATTGAAGAATAAATGGGCAAAAGAAAAGTAAATAATGTAAAATAGAAAAAATAAAAATAAAAGCAAAAATGAGCGTAATGTTTACTACTATATATTATTATTGCATCTCAACTTCTAATATATCAAATATTATATATATTATTTACGATTATATATATATATATATATATATATATAACTTTTGAAAAATTATTATTTAGTATTTAAAAATTTTCAAATTATATAACTAACGAAAAATTATGAAATTTTGTGATAGTTGGAAGTAATTGAACATTCAAGAGAGAGAAAAATAGATAAATTTGAGTATGAGATAAAAGTGTCACCAAATCTCAAGGGTGAAGAGAAGAGAATTTTTTAGTTTTTGTCATTGTACCTATGGCTTTAGAGTTTGTATATGGAGGATTTCGTAGGAATGACACGAAGTTTATAGGAAATTTGGATACCTATAAATTTCTATGGAGAAGAGAATTTTTTAGTTTTTGTTGTTGTACCTATGGCTTTAGAGTTTGTACATGGAGGATTTCGTAGGAATGACACGAAGTTTATAGGAAATTTGGATACCTGTAAATTTCTATGGAGTTTTAAAAAGTTGAGATTGAATACCACTTGACTTTTTAAAATTCCATGGAAATCTACTTTGGATACCACCAAACTTTTATGGAGTTCATAAATGTGTCAATTGAATACCTCTGGATTTTTAAAATCGATCGAAATCTATAAAAGTCATTAAAAGTCATTGATTGAATACACCCCCATAAGTATCTATTAAGTTAATTGTGCATGGATAGAGAAGTATTGAGATAAACAACGTGTTGGAAAGCTTTCCATACATAAGGTGCTGACGTCGCCGCATGACTAGTTGGCCAGACGGACTGTGAAAGTGCCGACAGATCTTACCGTAATACTATTTCTGTTAGGGATAGGACTGAGTTAGGATAGACGTAAGAATGATCTCTAAGGAAAATGAACAGCACCAACAGTTAGACATGTATCCTCCTCAGACTCATGGGCCTAATAGCCCGACCTTAAAACATATAATAGATATACTCTACGTTGCTATGTTATAAGGAAATAAAGTTATACCTTGACTAATAGCTAGAGTTTTTAGCCGGTTGATAGCAGGATTTTAATTTGTAGGATTTTAATTTGTGGGCCCAAGTTTGGATACCACTACAAGTAAGAAAAACTAGCTAAAAAGCTATTCTGAAAAGGGCAATCAAGACTAAGATTGTAATCAGAATTTTAGGGAGAAAATAAAATAATAATATTGAAATAGAGAGAAAAGGACTCGCACTTACATATAATGGAGGAGAGAGCTAGCTAGCATAAACAAATGGCTGAAAGCATATGAGTGATTGACCCTGGTCTCCCCAGTCTACCTGTTTCCAAGTGTCTCCCTCCTGCCAAACAAGTCCATACAGAGTTGGAGCCATGGCCAATATGGAAATGGAAGAGAAGAAGATAGACACAGCCGCAACCACAGATGATGAAGATGAACCCGAGATCAACTACAGAGGAATCAAGGCTATGCCCTTTATCATAGGTACAAGTTAAAAGTTTCGTGTTTCACTTTATTTCTCAACAATTTGGACAAAAGGGTTTCGTGGTTGATTCTAATTGGCAAGAAAATGGACCAGGAAATGAGACATTTGAGAAGCTTGGAGCACTGGGTATGTTGTTCAATCTGCAGGTTTATTTAACCACTGTTTTCAATATGAAACGGATCTCTGCGACAACTCTTTTGAATGTCTTCAATGGGACAACCAATTTCTTCACGCTGATCGGAGCTTATGCTAGCGACACTTACTTCGGCCGCTACAAGACTCTCGGATTCGGCTCCATCGCTTCGTTTCTGGTGAATCCCGTTCCTTTTTATTTTATGAATCTCATAGCTGCGTTAAATGCAGAAGCCGTGTATATGAAAAGCCGTTGTTAAGATTTTTATGGATTTCAAATACAAGCAAGATAAGGAATTTTTTATTTGCACAGGGTTTGCTGGCGATAACACTAACGGCTGCGGTGAAAAACTTGCATCCACCGCATTGCGGGCCACAGGATGTCCGATGCATCGGTCCGAGCCCGTGGCAGATGGCATTCCTGCTAAGCGGGTTCGGGCTGATGATCGTGGGCGCCGGTTGCATCCGGCCTTGTAACTTGGCCTTCGGGGCCGACCAGTTCAATCCGAGAACGGAGGCAGGGAAGAGGGGGATCGACAGCTTCTTCAACTGGTACTTCTTCACATTATCTTTCGCGCAGATGGTGTCGGTCACTCTCGTCGTTTACGTGCAATCGGACGTCAGCTGGGGCATCGGGCTGGGTATCCCCACGGCGTTTATGTTCATATCGTGCATCGTGTTCTTCGTGGGGACCAGCATTTACGTGATCGTGAGGCCGGAGGGGAGTCCCTTCACCAGCGTGGCGCAGGTCGTGATGGTCGCCGTCAGGAAGAGGCGGCTGAAGCCGCCGCAGCAACCGTGGCTCGGCCTCTACAATTATACTCCTCTCAAGTCGCTTAACTCGAAGCTCCCCTATACAGAACAATTCAGGTATGTGTTCTATCATTTTAATTAGTGAAAGTAGATCGTCACAATTTTGCTTTTGGTTTAAAAAAAAGTTAACTAATTAAATTCACCTATTTTAACTGTAGTTATTAGATTGTTTGTTTCCCTTTTAATCTTATTTAATTATGGTGCAAACTTATTTATAACTCAGAAAGATAGGTAAATCATGACTTGGTTTCATATTTATGAGATGATTAGACCAGTCGGGTTAGGTACACAATCCATTTTATATAAATAATCCATGAGTAAGTAATATAATTAGAAGCATTATAAAAGTTCTTTTTGCATTAGACAAGTGTCGCCGCCACATTTAGCTGAAAAAGTTTAACGAACATTCAACTCACCGATTGAAACCCAGATTTTTGCGCTTATATATATATATATATATATACACACGTACAAATTAACAAATATATATATTATATACACGTGTGTGTATGTGTTGTGTGTGCGTGTGTGTGTGGTGGTTGCACATTATTGGTCCACAATACAAAGTTTCAATAAATCCATTATTTTTCGGTTGGTGCCATTACAATCATATTGTAAGCTATCTAAGTCTACATTATACTTATACTATTATTTATTAATCTTATTTTCATAATCATGTTTAGTAAAATTTTTTTTATATATTTTCTCACATTACAAAACTTTTGTATTGGTATCTCATAATTTCATATTTTGGATAATTTTAGCAAGTGAAGAACATTCTAATATTTATGTTACTTTACTATATAGTAGTACATAATTGATTAATCTTATGTAATATAACAAAGTAATATTCCAATAGAAATAGGAATTATAGAGCTGATCAACAATTTGTTAATATAAGTAGTTGTTAAAATATAATAAAGATATAATGTTAAGTTAAGTATATATGGATGAGAGAAAAAATGAGATGTGTGACCTCCTGGAAGCTCTCGTACATCAAGTTGCTGACATTCGTCCTTGATCTAGTTTGTCATATAGGCTGTAAAAAGTGAGATGTCAGATTTTAACAAAACGGGTAATACTAACTCTGTGGGAGAGAGGACCGACGATCGGAAAGAGTAAGACAGATCTCAAAGAGGAAATGAGAGATCATCAATAGTTAGATACACATCTCTCAGGACTCACGGACCTAAGAGCCCGACACTAACGTATATAATAGGTGCACTGTGCGCTGACACATTATAAGGAAATGAAGTTATACCTTGAATAAATATAATAAATTTTGATCTAATGGTAATCGCGTGACCTAATAATTGATATGTTATGAGCATAAATATAAAAAAAAAACTAATTTAATTAGGAGTGACATTTCTTATTATTATATTATAAGCTATCGAAATCTGTATTTAGCGGTTGCAATAGGTTAACAGGGATATTTAACTTTTATTTCTTGGTCGCAAGGAGTCATATTGCGTGACCCACCTGCGACGTTTGGCAGTAATCACTCCAACTGCAATGCATATATTTAATATATAGTATTTCCTTATGGTTCATTTGATTTATTTTTGGCTAAAAAATGTTTCATATTTTGAGTAAGGCTTAAATGCTTACTTTCTGCATGGACCAGTTAAATACTAGTATAAATGTTTTTATTTTATTTTATCGATTTCTAAATCTATTTTAGTAAATTTTTGAGGAAAAAATTAATCTTTAATTAATAGCTTATACATGAAGACTAGAAAGGAAAATATAATCGATGAAGTAGCTAATCAAAGATGATTGTATCTAAGTTAAATTGAATGTTATTCTCTAAGTCCTTAAATTGTATTTCATTTCTTATTTTGCTACCAATACAACTAATTCGAGTCTTGGAAGCTGGGGCATTTCTTAAAGTGGGTTAGACCGAGCTTCAGCCCACTCTAGCCCAATCTAGCACAGTCCTTATAAGTGTACTATATATATGTGTATATATATAAGATTGGACTTTTATTTATCTTAGTCCATCCACTCAATAATTTATCCATCCTGTCAAACTAAAAAATCTTAATTTCGTCCCAGCTGGTAAGTCAACTAATTCGAGTCTGGGATCATATTCGTGCAAGCGTGAATGTACAATGAAATCGAGAGCTATTTATGTCTGGCTTTTCGAAATTTTGATTCGACTTTCATGAGTTTTAGCTATGCGCCTTTCGTTATTGTTGTTTTTCTCCCGATTTTGATAAAATTGTTTGCTATTTTGTTAGACCTTTTGCATGGAAATGCCCGTGTGGCAATTGACACATTTGCATGACGCCATGTAACAACTGCCACACTTGGAAAACTACTAAATTTGTACAGAAGACAAATATAGTATGATAAACTGAAATTGTAACTTCCTTAAATTTCTCACTCGAACTTGCACCAAGGCAGTGATATGATCATAATCTGAACTCTCCCCCATGGGATATTCTTGATCAGATTTCTGGACAAAGCGGCAATAAGAAGAGCAGAAGACCAGCTCAACCCCAATGGATCCCCCTCGAATCCATGGCGCCTGTGCAGCATGCAGCAGGTGGAAGAAGTGAAGTGCATCCTGCGCGTGATCCCCATCTGGGCCGCCTCCATCCTCTACCAAGTCGGAGAGAAGCAGCAGTACATCGTGTTCCAAGCCATGCAGTCCGACCGCCGCCTCGGCTCCACCTCCTTCCAGATCCCCCCCGCAACCTACAGCGTCTTCACCATGCTAACCCTCACCATATGGCTCCCCGTCTACGACAGGATCATCGTCCCCTCCCTCCGCAGAGTCACCAAGAAAGAAGGCGGGATCACGATCCTCCAGCGAATCGGAATAGGCATTTTCCTGACCATCATAGAGTCATTGGTCTCTGCTTTTGTCGAACAGAGGAGGAGAGGGCTGGCTCTCAGCAATCCCCTCCCCGGGGCTCATTCGGCCCGGGGGGACGTGTCGTCCATGTCCGCTTTATGGCTCGTTCCCCAGCTGTGCATCGCGGGGCTCGCGGAAGGGTTTGCCGCGATAGGGCAGGTGGAGTTTTACTACAAGCAGTTCCCGGAGAATATGAGGAGCATTGCGGGGTCTTTCTTCTTCTGCGGGATGGCGGCCGCCGGTTATCTGAACGGTTTCTTGATTACGGGGCTGCACAGGATGACGGAGGGGTCGCCGTCCGGGAACTGGCTGCCGGAGGATTTGAATAAAGGGAGGTTGGATTACTTCTACCATTTGGTGGCGGGGCTTTGTGCGTTGAACTTTTGTTATTTTCTTGTTTGTGGCAATTGGTATAGGTATAAGGGTGTGGGGGCTGCGGATAGTGGTGTTGAAATGGTGGAAAAAGAAAAGGAGAATAAATATGTTGTCTAGCAAAATTAAGAAAATTTTATAGTATATTATATTCGTATTAGTGTCGAACAATAAATAAGTCATACTAATCTCAAATTTATGAAGTGGGAAAGTTTTCACTTTTCAGTCCACTTGTTTTCTTTACTAAGAATTCATAAAATTGATCATTAATCAGGATAGCGTTTTGTGGATAAAATATTGACAAGATTAATATTAATAGTCAAGATCGTGAACCTTGAGAATTAATGCAAAACTTTGTCAAATCAAGTTTATATACAAAATGATGGTGGTTATATATATATAGACTCTATTTTGTGTATGTTATTTTTGTGTACACACCCCTCCATTTTATCCAAAAGGGTATATTCACTAAGCCCTAAATATAAAAACTACATTTCCTTTTTATCCATATCAAGGCTCCATTTGGACAAGTTTTTCAAAATATTTTTATTATTTTTAGAATTAAAAATTTAAAATATGTGTGTGGATGAGATTTTTGAAAAGTGTTTCTGAAAAATATTTTTAAAAAACTACTTCATATATTTTTTAAAGAATAAGTGAAAAGTGTTTTACGATATTTTTAGAATACAAATATAGATCAAACTTATATGAAGATCTATAGTTTTATTAGATTAATTGTTTGAATGCTCATTTAATACTATTTTTGATTATACACCATTTTTAACATATATGTCTAAAATGTTTTTAGTTTAAAATTAATTTTACAAAAAGTTTCCAATCAAATGCTGATCCTTTAAACAACTTTCAAACATTTTGCAAAAATTAAAAAAAAAAGTTTTATAAAAATGTTTTAAAAATTATCCAAACGAAGCCCAAAATATACTCCTGTGTGTATATCTATTATTATTTTCTTTATTATTTTATCAGTTTAAGTACTCTATCATTAAATCTAGTTTTCCAATAATTTTCTTAATATATCTGAATAATGTGTAGCACAAAATGGAACTCAACTAAGTCATTAATACAAAGGTAGTGAAAGGCTTGACTTCGGACAAATTTTTAAAAAAATATCTTTAGTGTTTTAAGAGTTGAAAAAAAAATATTGAAATACATGTTTGGATAAAATATATGTAAAATATTTCTAAAAAAATGACTTTTAAAGTACATTTTTAGAAGAATAAGTTATATGCCTTTTATTATATTTTAGAATATAAAATATAAATAGAATTTATATGAAGAATCAACCTTCAATTTTTTTTGATAAATTCAAATGATCTTTTAATATTATTATGAAACGCACATACATAGAAATTTAAAAATTATCCTAAAATAATAGAATATTTATACTTATAGATTCCTAATCCATATTCCATACAATCATGTGCCATTGGATATCCAAAAAAAAACAGAGCTCATTTCATCATTAATTACAATCTTCCAAAAAAAAATGAAAGCGCATTCAATGTTCCATCGACTAATTCCGAAATTCGAGAACAATAAAGTGTGCCACAAATAATTGCTCCAAATAAGATATTCTTATGAAAGTTTCGTTTTTATTATCCTTTTCTCAAGTAACACGTGGGCATTGACGAATTTATTGCATAAAGTGGATAAAAATATATTATTAGACCGATAGAAAAATAAAATAAAAAACGGAATGATGACGTGTTGTCAACTAATTTGCAAGTCTTTTTTATTTCCAGATAATTCACAATTTTAACACCTAATTTATTTATAACCTTTTTTCCAATTTCAGACCCACGTAAGCAATTTTGTGTGGTATATCATTATTTCATTGTGTCAAGTAAAGCAACCCCAACAACAAAGGACCCGTCGGAAAAACCGTAAGTTTGTAAACTAAAACTATATATAGATTAACCAATAATAGACTTCCGGTTAAAACATACGGAAGTTATATCAAAAAAAATATTATTAGGGTCAAGCATTTATCACTAGATCAAAAAGTTATAGTTGTTAGTTAATGTGCAATTTTATTATCTTATAATGTGTACATATTGTGGCGTTAGGTTCCAGGGAGGTGCATGTCTAACTGCTGATTTTGTCTCATTTTCCTTCGGGATCAGTCTTACCCCTTCTTGACCGCCGGCCCTATTCCCAGCAGAGATAGTATTACCCGTTAAGATTTGACGTTACACTTTTACAGTCCACCTGGTCAACTAGATCAAGCAGCACTACATCAGTAGCTTGACGTACGAGAGCTCCCAAGAGGTCACCTATCTCAATACTGCTCTCACCATTACACGTTTAACTCAACAAATATAATTTTCCAAAAACAAAGGAACAGTAGATTTTTTAGGATAATTTTATATTTTCTATGTACATTCAGATTGATCATTTAGAACCATATAATCTATTAAATGTCATTGAAATAATCAGTTCTATTGGATCCTATTTTCTAACTCCATACTCATGAGGTGACTTATTTTCCTCTCCTTTGTGCTTTCCTTTATCATTCAATACTTCTAGATTTCTATACCTGTAAAGTTAAAATCAGAGCAAAAATTAACTTTCACATTTGTGTGCCTAAAAAAATAGAAATGTGTCCGGTGTGCCAACAAAGTGGAAAGAGACACATATATTATATGATCTATTTTTTCGAGTATCACTAAGAAATATTTTACTATATGATACGATGCGCCTGTCATTTTCCATACTTCTGCTATTATATAATTTGCTGCAGTTGACCTAATTAAACCACCCCATATGCATTTGGCTCCCAAATAATTGGTGGTAGGTGTAAGAAATATGATCCATCTGTATGTGAAAGAAAACATTTGAGATGAGAAACAAAATAAAGTTAAAAAATTGGTGCGTCACGTATCATTCAGCATCCTAATATCTAATTTAGAACACTTGCATTTAATATGAAAACGAAACCCTTTTCCATCTTTTTTTTTTAATGTAATTGCTTTGGATCTTAAATTTTTCCAAGACCATGATTGCGGGAGCTTGACCATTCGTGCTGGCATGAGTTATACCCAAGAAAGTAGTGTCGGTTTGAGACCCAACTTATGGGGCTGTCACAAACTCTAATATTTAGTTAAACATGATATTATAGGCTTATGCGGTCGAGTAGGAGAGCTACTAACAAATTGTCCTGAGTTCGACTCCTTCGTATATCATGGCTGTTGTTAGGATCAAACGATTATCATTAGGTCAAAAATTATAACTGATGACAAGGTGCAACTTTATTTTCCTTATAAATGTGGAATGGTAAATGTTTGATCCTAACAGTGGCGATGCGACAAGCTAAGAGATGTGCGTGTCTAAATACTGGTACTGTCTCATATTCCTCAAAAATTAGTCTTAGCTTTCCCTCAGTGCTGGCTCTATCCCTAGTAGATACAGTATTCTTCATTAAGATTTGGCGTAACTCTTTCTACAATCCACCAAACTAACTAGATCAAGCGGCGCGAGATCAGTATATTGACGCACCAGATCTTTACAGAAGATCACACGTCCTCTCACATGTATGTTTAACCCAACACTTAGGAAACGAAAATATTGTATTATTTGAAATATCATTTTATTATATTTTAGCCCCATGTTTGTTATATAATAAATTGTAGAGTTTTAACTTATTATCCTATAATATTTGTGTTTACATTCCACATGTTTGATATTAAAAAACATTTAGCAAATAAAATATGTGAATGTGAGGTGTCCAACTTTGAAGTTGTTATCCCAAATTATCTAATTTATGTGGCTTTTTTTAAAAAAAAATTGATATACAAATCGAAGTACACCTTTTATTACTTTTATCTTGAGATTTTTCATACTAGGATAAAAGTTTGGCCTTTTCCATTTTGGAAAAAAATTAAAAAATTAAAAAATCAGTATAAACTGCTGCTGATTCCACAGACTATAGAATCCGAAGCAGGCTGTTTTAGATTTTTTTTTAAATTTATTACTTTTTTACAAAATTCCAAATCTGTCGACCCGAATCAAAATCGAATGCATTAATATATTGATCTTTCAAATGAATACACATTATATAACACTCAACCATCATAAAAATAAAGCAACTTGTGAATAAAAAAAGCTTTCTGGTCGGTTTAGAAGCTTCAAAATTCAAAGCCAATAAAATTTAGCTTTCCCCACGAGAGACTCGAAGGCTGACTCCATTATTACATAAACACACGATCATCTTCAAACTCTGTCTAAATTGATGATTAAGCTTTCAACTCATGGGGGAGGTAGCACACAGTAGGCCCCGGAATTAAAATAATCAATTTCAGTCGAAATTGGCATCCTCATATCAATATTTTTCTATTCGAAGCTATTTTCCATTCACACCTTCCACCTGTGCTGAAGATCTCATCTGTCTGTGTGCAAGAAAAAGAACGCACACACTATAAAAAAGACACACAGGTAAGTGTGTTTGGTGCGTGTAGAGATGGAGAAAAATGGAAGAGAAGACCTGGAGATGGAGGAGAAATCACCGTCGTTGGTTGTTGATGGAGATGTTGTGCCTGAGATTACTTACAATGGAGTGAAAACCATGCCATTCATCATTGGTGAGATCAAACTACTGTTTCTTGGTTTATATATATAGCATGGAGACTCGAAATCTCGTCCCAGACTTATGAGTGACTCGTGTGATATCTATCCTGTGTGTTGATCATGTTCAGGGAATGAGACCTTTGAGAAGCTTGGAGCCATTGGCACTTTATCCAATCTGCAGGTGTATCTAACGACGGTTTTCAACATGCGGCGCATCTCCGCGACGACGCTTCTTAATGTGTTCAACGGCACCACGAATCTGGCGACGCTGGTCGGAGCGTATCTAAGTGACACTCACTTCGGCCGCTACAAGACACTGGGATTCGCATCAGTCGCCTCATTTTTCGTATGTTTTTTGGAGGAACTGCTTTCTTTTACAGAAATAATCGTTCCGGGCTAACAATGATCTTGTTGCATGAAGGGTCTGCTGTCTGTATGTCTGACAGCAGTATTCAAGAACCTGCACCCGCCCCACTGCGACCCATCCGAGGGCCGGTGCGAGGGGCCGGACGCAGGACAGATGGCGTTCCTCCTGTTTGGATTCGCGCTGATGATAGTCGGGGCCGGGGGCATCAGGCCATGTAACTTGGCCTTTGGGGCCGATCAGTTCAATCCCAATACAGACTCCGGGAAAAGGGGGGTCGACAGTTTCTTCAATTGGTACTACTTCACCGTCACATTCGCCGGAATCGTCTCTGTAACCATCGTCGTCTACGTGCAGTCGAATGTGAGCTGGTCCATAGGATTGGCGATCCCGGCCATCTTCATGTTCCTATCGTGTTTCCTGTATTTTGTTGGGAGCAAATTGTACGTAAAAGTGCTGCCGGAAGGCAGCCCCATGACTAGCCTGGTGCAGGTATTTGTGGTTGCCTTGAAGAAAAGGAAGCTCAAATTGCCCAACGATCCTTGGATCAGCCTTTTCAATTATACTCCTCCAAAGTCTATAAACTCAAACCTCCCTTACACGGAACAATTCAGGTACCATTAAGTCTTCTTCTTCTTCTTTTTTTATTTTTTTTTTCATTTAGTGATCATAAAATTAAAGCAAAAAATGGCAAAGAAGACCCATGCTCATACACTTGGTGAGGACATTGTCCGACTTTCCCGACATTGTTGGCTGTCCACTTTCTTACACACTTCAACATGTGTACAAGTCAACCATTTCAATGGTTGTATGATAAAACCTCTTTAAGGAATAAATCTTGGGTCTTCCGTTTACTCACAAGTGGCAATATATTTATCTTATATCTGGTAACGTTCTTTTCAAATAATTGATTGCTTCTGTCGTACTCCATACTAGCTCATTTTTATTGAAACTCTTACCATTGGTGGGAGATTGAGACCCACTCGAAGAAAGTATACTCATATGTAACTGCATCGTCACCAATCATAACTCTATTTTGGTACAATTCGTAAGGATCTAGTTTCTACACCCATACAACGCAGAGCTTTCTCTATGTCAAATATGACGTTTTTTTTCTACATTACGTCGTTTCGAAGAAATAGTGCAGCCCGTTGGAGATGACTTACCAGCTCCAATTTGGATCTTAGTGTGAAAATGAACTTAAAGTCATGAACGATAACGATTGAGATCCTATGGATGCTGGTATTAAGATGCTTTATTTTGTCTAACAGATTCTTGGACAAAGCTGCAATCATTACAGGAGAAGATCAGATTAATCCAAATGGAACCGCAGCCAACCCATGGAACCTCTGCAGCATTCAACAGATTGAAGAAGCCAAATGTGTGCTTCGAGTCATCCCAGTTTCTCTCGTAGCCATCATGTACCATCTGGGTGCACAGCAGCAGTACATAGTTTTCCAAGCTCTTCAATCCGACAGACATCTTGGCAACACCAAGTTTGAAATACCAGCCGCAACTTACGTCATATTCGCCATGCTCAGCCTAACCCTGTGGGTGCCGCTGTATGACAGGCTCATTGTCCCTTCCCTGCGCAGGATCACAGGAATAGAAGGTGGGATCACAACACTTCACAGGATGGGGATTGGCATCTTCATAACCATAGTGGAGTCGATTATCGGGGCGCTGGTGGAGGAGCGTAGGAGGAATATGGCGGGGACGGGGATGGTTTCTCCCATGTCCTCCATGTGGTTGGTCCCTCAGCTGGCCTTGGGTGGGATAGCAGAGGCGTTTTTCGCCATCGCACAGCTCGAGTTCTTCTATAAGCAGTTCCCGGAGAATATGAGGAGTGTTGCTGGGGCGTTTTTCTTCTGTGGGTATGCCGTTTCAAACTATGTGTACAGTTTATTGCTGTCAGTGGTGCACCACACCACTGAAGGGACATCCGGCGGGAACTGGCTGCCGGAAGATCTCAACAAGGGCAGGTTGGACTATTTCTACTACCTCGTCGCGGTGCTTTGTAGTTTGAATTTCGTATACTTTTTGGTGTGCGCTAGATGGTACAGATACAAGGGAGATGGCGACAACCGCATGGCAGTGGAAATGGAGGCCAAAAAACTGGAGAATCACTCTGCCTGAGCGACCACGATTTAGTCATTTCTAGTGTTCTTAAAATTTCGTCGTTTCCGAGCTTGTGCACCTTGATACATAATTGAAAGTTGAATTTGAGTCCACGATTAGCCACTGATCAGGTCGAAATAAACGAGTATGAAATGACAGTAGGACCTAGTTTATTACTCCCATGTACACTACAAACCAGCATCCACTGTATGAGCTTCATGTTTTATACAAACATATAGTGATAGTAACATAGTATAAGTTCTTGTTTTTTTATCAAATGTGGACAAGTTCCATGGCCAAACATGATCATAAAGAGGCCACATCTGATTATCTCGAAAAACATGCTTGCGCTGATGCAGGGAAATCGAGCATGCCGTTTTCTAATATAAACTCGTAACTTTGATAACACCTTCAATCGCAGTTCTTCCTGGATTTCTCCCAGTGAAATGGGGTTTGCTTTCTCATACAGTGTATGCCTGCTGAATGGTATCTATGTCCAGACCCTTCAGCCTCACCACCGATTCAACGTGACCTTTAAGCGTGTGAAGCTCCCTTAACCTGTACACATTGGCAGTTTCTTAATGCATTTGTTAGAAACTTAAGATTGAGCAAACTCTTACATATGAGCTGGGGTCGTGGGCTCATGAAACAGCCCGACTCCCTATCTGTAAATTCGAGATCTCCTTAGACAAGGAAGAAGATTATTCATCCTCAGAGATATGACAGAACTTCCTTACCTAGCAATTTCAGCTCTTCTTTTAGCTTCCTCAGCCAACTGATTGAGTTCCGAGAAATTATTATTTTCGTTGAACAATTTGGTATCCGGTACTTGCAGGCCATGAAGGGTTCTTTGTGCATGTGCCCACTTAAGCTCACGCTGTTCTTTTCCGAAATCCTTTTGCCTAGTAAAAGCAATCTGCAAGAGAGAAGGCAACCCATCAAGAACAAACGACGCGAGCGAGTCCATAGCACAGATGAAGAATTGGTTTACCCTTCGCTCGAGAACAAGATCCCACGCCCTCCCGCTAAGAGTATAGCGGATTAGAAACTTGATGATATCAAGGGGGATATAGAAAATGATATTGTAAAGCCAAATGACCCCTGCCCAACCCCATCCAATTCCTTCTATTGCTGTAAAGCCCCAGTTTGCATATACTGCAATCAAAGTAGCAACCTGCTCCACAGGAACCACGACAGGTCAAGATTTACCAGGAAAAATCGTTTTTTTATATGATAGCTGCAAAAAAATAGATGCTAACCAGTTGCGCTATCAAAAAGGCGGACACAAGTAATAAACCAGGACGCTCGAAGTATGACCAGCTTCTGGATCTTGTAACAAATATTAAAGCTTGACTGATAGTGCTCACTTGAAGATATATTGCTGAAGCAAGCTTTCTGAAGTCATCATGTGCCGTTTTCTCCAGAGTCGACACCCCAAACACTCGCTAGCAATTTAATAGCAGAAAGTTGAGAAACTTTTAACAGTTAAACTTTTCAAAATAATCCATTCTTATAGAGAATGTCAAAATAGGTTAATAGATAGTTCAATAAATTACCAGGCATGGAGCATCACAAACAGGAAACAAACACTTCCTCAAAACATTTCACTTACATGAAATTAAATTAAGATATATGAACTCGAGCATCGTTTAAGATGTCACAAAATAAGCTAACAGCATCTAGAAATCTGATTCTACCGCACACAAAAATCGCAAGGAGACAAATTTATCTTTAGTTTGAGATCTACAGAAGATGCAGAAACTACAAAGATTTGTATACCGGGAAGAAATTTGTCTTGTATGCTGCCCAAAAGAATATAACAGTCATCAGGGCCAAGTAACCACCAAGAATTATTCCAGTTGCAAAAATCTCAGCGAGCTTCCAGCTGTCTGGTAGAGGAGATGGTTTCACTCTATCTTTTGAGATGGTCATAATGGTACCTATATGGCCATACTTGCACCCTTTAAATCATGGGAGTTCAATGAAAATTGCCACGATATACAATAGTTACAGCACAAGATTGCATGAAGAATATTGCATCCATGAACTCGAGGGATCAGATGGTCTTTGGTAGCTTAAAATGAAAATAGGTGCTAAACTGTATTAGCCTTTCTCACATTTTCAGTAAGATCAATATTCTTGCTCATGGCCGAAACCAATGAGTCGGAAACCTTGAAAAGCTAGAAGACATTCTTGCTCCGAACATAAACCTCTTTGACAAGTGTGGTGAGGGCAAGAATGTTTAACAGGACTAACCGTCATTGAGTATTGCGATGATAAGCACCATAAAAGGTGGGAAGTCGAATTCCCATATCAGGGCCAACAACATGAAGCCAAGCTGATATATAGTCAAGAAAGAGATATCAATTTGTTCTTCAAGAATCATCAACAAAATGCAAAAGTAAATCAAAACCCACATATAGAAGATAAAAACTTACCACAATACGAATAGTAATTGAAACAGCATAAATCTGAAAAAACAGAGAAATATTGAAGAGTTCAAGAGATCATGCATAATCAGTTAGGCCCATAAACTCACGATAAGAGTCATTCTTTCAATGACATTAAAAAAATTTGACCTCAAATGATAACATTTGGACCAAAAGGTATACCGTGTAATTTTTCATCCGCTGGAAAATTGCCCGACTGGTTAAAACAGCACTAATAATAACACTTAGGCCAGGTTCAGTAAGAACAATATCGGAAGCACCACGAGCTGCATCAGTTGCATCAGCAACAGCAATCCCAATGTCAGCTTTCTTCAAAGCAGGAGCATCATTTACTCCATCACCAGTCATTCCACAAATATGCTTCCTAGCTTGTAGCCGCTTAACTATTTCATATTTGTGCTCTGAATAACAGCAACGACGAACAATTTAAGAAAAGTGGAAATATTCGGAGAAATATTATTCTGAAAACATGACATGTGACCGTACAATATAACATCTCTGCCCGTGTAACCCAATAAAACTTCCTTTGGAACTACTATTACCAAAAACTAACATCAACTGCAACTTAAAGAAACAAGTATATGAAGGATAATATTGAAAACTAAATGTACTTATCACACTTTTAAATGCAAAGGAGGCAGGTGGGGGATACTTCATAAAATGTAATTGTGAAACTTCAAATAAAATTTGACAATAATCCAAGGCTCAACTAAAAGTATAAGGATACAATGTTAATTTCAAAATCATTACCATAAAAATCTATACCAAAAATATTATCCTACAGTAGACTTGTTCCTTTAACCAGAAAACGAACAATTTTCTCCACATATATGCAAATAATCTTTTTTAAATAAAATTGAAAGTTTTTTGATGATTTTATGGCATGCATAGCATATCTACGGTTCACGAGTAGGTACATAAGGTTTATAGTGGCAAAAAGTAAAGTACCGGGGAAAACACCAGCAAAGCCATCGGCTTTCTCAATAAGCTCATCAACTGGCAGAGCAGCAATTGATTCATCCTTATTCTGTCCCAGCAAAGCTGAAGACGGGTACATATTTGTTCCCATTCCTAACCTTCGTCCAGTTTCCTTTCCAATGGCAAGTTGGTCACCTGTCAAAATCGACATACTACTAGATGACTCTTGAAACCCAAATCTATCAAGATCTTCAATTAAACAATATCTTATCTAACTAAAGTTATAGCATTAAGTTGGAGCAAGAGTTGTACCAGTTATCATTTTGACATTTACTCCAAGATCTAATGCCCTCCTTATGGTTTCCGCACTGTCATGTCTTGGTGGATCGAAGAGAGGCATAAGACCAATGAACTGCCATGGTCCCCCTGTACTCTCTTTCGTTTTTTCAGGAACCTCCTGCAAGAAGATACCGACGATATAACATCAAGGCTGTAGCAATGGCTCAATCATTCACTACCATTATGGTAACTAAAACACCGGAAACCTACCTGGTATGCCACCGCAAGTGACCTTAAACCTCTTTCTGCAAACTTATCGATCACAGTATGGACCCTCCGCTCTATTTCTGACTTATTGCGTGCCATGTTCAAAATCTGAATTGCATTCCACAGAGATATTAAAACTGCCATTAAAGAAATAGTCAAAAGCACATAAGAAAAGGATAGATTATACCTGCTCGGGTGCACCTTTACTGACCCTGTGCCATTTCCCCTCATTGTCTATGTAAGTCAATGCGGTTCTCTTGTCAGTTGGGTTAAAAGGAAGAAAGTGTACTTCTCGAATTCCAGCTCGCGCCTGTTATGGATCAAACCAACAGTTCAAGAAAGGGAAACATCTATCTTACAGTATAATTATAAAGCAGCAGAGCACTACCTCCTTCGGATCAGCAAGCATCCCGACGATTGCACAGTCAATGGCATCCTGGTTTTCAGTACGAGAGGCTCGGGCTGCCATCAAAACCACAGTGTCTGCATCGACACCTTTGGCAAACACCTATACAAAAGAAGGTAAGGTATAAAAGCCTCTTACACAGGAATGCACCATTAATAAACTCAACAATGCCACTTTACCTCAATGAGATTCTTGTCAACTGTAAGCTTATTAAGTGTAAGTGTCCCCGTCTTATCGCTGCAAAGTACGTCCATGCCAGCCATCTCTTCTATGGCTGTCATTCTCTTTGTAATAGCTCCCTACATAAAAGTCGATGTCTCATCACTATTTTAATCCCAAAAGGATGGGGATCAACTAACCAAATTATAAAATGATTCAAACCTGTTGAGCCAAACGATGAGAACCGATGGCCATTGTAACTGAAAGGACAGTTGGCATAGCAATTGGAATTCCCCCAATGAGGAGCACAAGAAGATTGTCAATACCAGGACGATAATTCCGATGCTGAATAGGGTACATCACTATAATCTCTATAATCATCCCAACAGCAATTGAGCAAATGCAGAAGTTTCCAATTGCAGTCAAAACCTGATTGCCATCGTCAAAAATACATACAAAATATGAGATAAGTAAACGGAATTCGAGCTATAGACAACAATCTTATACTCCAACAACTTGCCTTTTGGAAGTGCCCCACTTGATTTGTACTATCAACGAGGTGAGCAGCCCTCCCAAAAAAAGTGTGAACCCCTGTGGCAATTACAATAGCCTCGATTTCTCCTTGTTTGCAGGTGGAACCAGAGTAAACACCATCTCCTGGACCTTTTGTCACAGGGAGGGACTCGCCCGTCAAAGCGGACTGCATATTTTGTCTTGATCATACAGATAACACTAAAGTCTATCACATAAACCAATCATGAAATCATAGACACACCTGGTCAATTTTCAGAGGATCGCCATCAAGTAAACGAGAATCAGCAGCGATTATATCTCCAAGTTTAATGCTGATTATGTCACCGGGCACTAAAATGGAAGCATCCTCCTCACTCCACCTACCATCTCTAAGAACCTTCACAGAATAACTATCAATCAGATTATCACGAGGAAGACACGACCATTCATAGAAACTCAAACAACAATAAACAACAAACTTTTGCTTTTGGAGCCAGACGGGCCATAAGAGCAGCTGCTGCGTTCCCAGCATTATTCTCCTCAATAAAGCTGATAGTCGAGTTTATCACAAGTAAGGTGATAATGCCCACAAAATCCTGCCAGTCCGGAGGCTTTCCCTGTAAAATTTAAACCAAGAATCACTAAATTCCCCAGAAAAAGCACTCTTAACCAATTTTGAGTTCAGAAAATTGGCCCTTACTCCTCCATTTGCGAGGGCAATTGCCATGATAGCCGCAGCTTCCATAACCCATGAAAGAGGATTCCACATAAACCCCAAGAATTTTAATACTTTGCTCTCCTGAGATCACCAACATTTGAGGGAAAACATCATATGTAATGATTAAATTCACAGTCTTCGTTCATAAAATAACCATCAGTCACAAATTAAAACAACTGCCCTTAAAAACATCAAACTGTCTACAAGAACCACTCATCCAAACCATAAACAAACCAAAACGACCAAGAAAAAGTGGAAAACAAACCAGATAAAATAGATATGCATCAAAACTTCTTCAAAAGGTAAAAAGATGACGCATAATCCAAAAACTAACAGCATGGGACAAATCATATGGGCACAAGTATAGCACTCACTAAGTCTGATTTATCTTCTTTTCTTTTTGTAGAAATGTAATTCCCACCACCCAAGTAAATTTTGATCTACCCCTCAACATCAAATCGCAACTCAAAGAACTCTTGAGAATAGTAATTTTAAAACCAAAAAACAAAAGCTTCAGCTATTCCATCAGCACCTTCTTCTCCTCCAGCTTGTTGTGCCCAAAAATGACTAATCTTTCCCGAGCAGCCTCAGTCGACAGACCATCTTTAGTGCATCTAAGATTCTCAAACACTTCGTCAATGGGGATGTTTTCCTACAACAACACACGCAAAAAAGGCGTAAACATAAAAATCAAAACGTAAAGAGACACCCCATATTTCAAGAAAATTAAGAATGTCGGCTAACAGATCCATACCAAATCCACAGTCTCCTTCAACACAGCATCAAGAGCCTCAGGCTTCTCCCCCATTTTTAACCTTTTGTTCCACGAGAGAACAAGCTACCAGATCAAAGCTTAGTCAAGAAACACACCAACACAAGCTGCTCAAAAGCAGTAGAAATTCCTACACATGAGAAAAAAAAAAAAACCAAAGGCAGCCAAGTTATAAAGATTGGATCTTTCTCATGTAAGATAGAATCCGAAACACAACTCAAGAGGCCAACCCACCAATATCAGTCCGACAGGGAATGAAAACCGCTGATTAGAGTGCACAGTTAGCACAATGCATTGCCTTTTTGCATTTCACATATAATTTGTTATATCTGTAATATTTTATTCTCAAATAAAGAATGATGGGACTAATTAAAAAGCTGTTCAAAAATAACAAATTTTCCCACTAGATTTTTCACTAGGCTTTTGCTTGCCTTTTAGGCTCCTGAACCATAATCACGCCTTCATGCTCAAACTTTTTCATGATACATATAGAAAGCATTTGGAAGTAAATAATGCTGTATCTATTTCTTCTGTTTTTGGTAAAATGCATTTTTGAAATTAAAGATTTCTATATGTTTGGTGGAATGGATTAGATGGAACAAAAATGCCAAGAACCATAACTGCACATGGCCTCAGGCCTCCTCCTTAATTAATTCCATTCAACCAATTTCCATTCAATTATTTCTTTATACAATTCTCGTGGCATGAAATAAACACAACCCATCAAGTAGAATGGAGAGATAAAACATAAACAACTCGGCTTTTCGCATTTCAACTCAATATGAGTCCAACGTGAACTAAATCATTTATGAATATTAGTCAATGATAAGGTGAAGTTTGTAAGCAATCTCGATCAAGTTGATTGTGACCATACTAGTAATGGGTGAAAGTTCAAATCTTTTATATACTTTAGTCAAAAATAAAGTGAAAAGTTTGAGATCCTTCACTGAAAAAATCAAAGATACAAGTAATCAATTATTATGTGAATGTGTGTGATGTATAAGTAGATGAATAATTTAATTTATATTTTCAAAAAAGGGAGATATTCTTTTATAATATGGTTTACGAAAATTATAAAAATGGAATCCAAGATTGGATCATGGTAGAGCAGTCAACTTGCTGATTCAAATTTTCTACACAATCTTTGACTGCAAGTGCTTTTTTTACAGTTTACTATATTTTATTGGCTTAAATGATGGCAGATTTGAAGGAGATAGACTCGGGATTTGGTATGTTTTCTCAATTAAAAAAATGTCATTGTCTCTTTAAATTATATCTGTCAAAGTTAATTTAATTAAAAACTATGTTAATGTAGTCTTAAGATACTGTTGTAAGAATATTAATTTATTACTTTCAATGACTATATAACTTTATTCAAAATATTAACTTATTATCAATTCAGATTCAAATTAAATTCTCTGTAGTATACTAATGTAGAGTAAATAATATTGGTGTCATCGTCTAACTTTTAGACTACCGAAAGTGCCCTCCTAAATAACAAAATTAATCATTTTTTTAATAAAAAAATTGTGAGATACATCATATAAACTTACCAAATGAGCTATTGTTCACTAAAAACAACCCACTTTTTAGGTTTGTGATCTGTCACGTTTTTTTTTTATTTTATATTCCTCTTGTAATGCAATTACATGGGATTTATCTTTCTCGAAGGTCGGCCACAAAAAACAAAGTGGGGCAAAAGGGGAAAAAGGAAAGAAAAAGAGGAAAGAAATGATTTAAACTCTTTATAATGTCATTTTTAAGATTACTATAAGATTCCATTATAGTTTTTAGTACCAATTCTTTTAGGTTGATTTTTATATGGTGCATGTATAACTCTTTGATATCAATCCCGATTTCAACAAATTCATCGACACATAAAGTTTATTCATGTCAAAATTTCATTGAGATCTACATGAAAATTTACTCTCTAAATTTTGCTCTTCTATCCGTATCTTGTTACGAATAATTCTTTATAATCCATATCGAACCAACCTAAAATCTTGATTTAAATAACTCCATCATGCAGATATACTTTTAACCAAATTTTTACACCTAAAAAGTTGTCATGTTAGGTCGGACACTTTATATTTGAGAGGATTTATCGGGGCATTATTGTAAATTTGATGTATCTTCAAGGATCTATTTCTCGAATTTTATTCTAGAACCCATTTGTCCCCATACTAAGCCTATTGATAGATTCGATTAGTGGCACCCCATTAATTCAATTATTTATATATATTTTTTAATTAAATAAGATTAATCAAATACGTGCGTTACCTAAACTAACGCAAAGTTGAACCACACGTCGTGTTGCGTGCATTTTTTGACGTTTTTCTTTATTTTGAAAAGTTAGCCAAATAGGGTTAATTCTTTTATATTAAGATCTTTTTATCAATATAAATTTTAAATCGAGAGATATACGTCGATATAGATATTTGATGGAGAAGATTTATATAGTAGACCGATCTCCAGAATATATATGTTTCACACGAAAATCAAATGCTTCAAGTCTTACCAACTCGTCTATGTCTGCGATGTTTTTCTTTATTATACTCTTGTTAACAAAATTAGATTTAAATATTTCCATCATTTTTTTCATTTGTATATCAAATCTAAATCAAAATTTATCAAAAACTAAAGTGATTTTATTTTTCCATTCACAATCTTATTGTTCATCTGACACCAACTCCTCATCTCAAAAACCACACTCGGGGTCTAAAATAAATCCAGTTATAATAAGCTGGTTTCCCAAACTAAAAAGTAAAAACAAGAATAATTTGTCCCTAGGAGCACGGGCGAGTTGGTAAGACCTGGGATAATGTGGGAATAACTTTCCCGACTTCACGGGTTCGATTCTCGTGTGGAGCATATGTCTCACTGAAATATCGTGGGGGTATGCTATGGGAATTCGTATGAGTCCTCTCTCCGGGCCCCTGCCTATTCGTGCATATTCCTCGATTTACCAACCTGCATGACCAAGGGACCTCTCTTGATTAGTTCATTAATGAGTTAACTTTCTTTTAAAAATAAGAATAACTTGTTCACCTTAAGTTTAAATGGTAAAAAAAAAAGAGAAGATTGGCACGATTGACGTAGTCAATTATTGGACAAAACATATGTGGTAGAGATTGAGTCGCAATCAAATAATGTTCCCAAAATAAATAAGTTCACATGTGATGTCCCATTTAAGCCAAAGTACATCCGTACCCAAATCCCCCCAACATCTTTTTTCAAGTAAAGATGTCCATTGAATTAACCCCAAATTACTAATGCGATGAATCTAAGTGTTTGGTTCAAAGGCTTCTTGGTTTTGTTAGAGTGGTTTGGTTAGAATTTTTTTAGGTCGATAATATTAACTAGATAAATATTATCTATCTCACATCAGAATCATCGAACGATATATTACAATGAACTACTAAACATTACCATGTTGATGATTATAAGGATTTATCTTCTATATCACTATCAGCACTAGTACAAGACCGAAGCTTATCTGGTCTTCGGGACAGTTACTATTAAAATAAAATGGGTGTACCCGGAACGGTGTTCCGATCTCTAAATGGATCTGCTACTCGATTTCGATCAAATGACTTTGGATCTGTCTCTACATCTGGAATATCTCTAACAGGATATGGAACTCCATATCGATCTGAAACTTGTTGTTGATGGATAATTATACCTGAAAACCCCTTGTTCATCTAAGGATGCCTAATTATTTGCTTACCTATCCGTCACTTGGTAAATTTCTCTTGAAAGCAAGGAAGAATTTCGGAGTGAATCATGCGGATACAGAGCTAATAAATTTTGAGGTACTCGTGTTTGCCAAGAAACCAAGAAATTCTCTCCTATAATTTTTAAATATCAAATCCCCATATTTTTTCTATTATAGTTCTGATAGATTCTCTCCTATATATATATAAGAAAGTAGTGTGGCATTAATGCAACTAATATATATATGTATATAAAGTTTTGAATATTCTTTTAATGAAACTAATATATATATATATATATACAAAGGTCAAAAATATTTTATATCGATGTTTATAGTTACCTAGTTCCATCCAAAGCCAAGGTATTCAACTCCTCCTTAATATCTTGTAACAAATAAAAAAAAAATAAAATAAAAAATATCCTCCCTTAATAAATAGGCATAGGGCGTTGCAAAAAATGCAAATCTATTAAATGCTGCGGACCACTATGTTCTTGGCAAGTGGTCTACGTTTAGTCATATTCCTTCGTGAGATTTCCCTTTCTTCTCCATTTACTTCTTTTTTCCCTATTCGCTTAATCCGCAAATTTCTTTAATTATTTAATTACTAGGGAATGAAAAGCCCACTCTATGCATCAATAAATACAAATTGTATATAGATAGGAATGACAAATTTCTTTAATGTTTTTAATTACTAGGGAATGAAAAGCACACTCTATGCATCAACAAATACAAATTATATATAAATATGAATGAGACAATGGGCACATTCTATGAACACATGTATGGAGATATTCACACAAATGCTCACACAAAATATGAATGATACCGTGGGCACCTTCTATGAACACATGTATGGAGATACTCACACAAATGCTCACACAAAATATGAATGATACCGTGGACACATTCTATGAATACATGTATGGAGATATTCACGCAAATGCTCACACAAAGTACCCACGATATCAATTTTAATATATAAATTTCAATTATATATATAACAGGGGCAAGGGTTTTGTTTTAACACGATATCATCACTTATATCTCCTTGATTGGGAAAGGTTTATATTAGTTACACCATAAGGGATGTTGCCACCATATTCATCGTGTTTGGTGCAAAAACTAAAGTTTTTTGATGGCACATACTTGACAAAAAATAAAAAAAGTTGTCTTTGTTAGTCTTTCTTTTTGCTTTTTCTTTTTTGTTCTAACAAGGGTTTCCTTTTGTACCTGGTTACTCGATTTTTGTTTATTACAAAAGTCGCCAACAAGTTCACCAGTTTAGGGTAGACTATTTCCTAGACCATACAAGGTGTTCAAGTTTATGAATTCTTAGTCCTAAACCTAAACCACTACGTTATGTCATCTCCCCACTATTTTTTTTAACTGCCCCCAAGTGGAATAAGAAATCCCAAATAGTGGTACACGGCATACTTGGTGGCACACTTTTCTATTTCCATCTGTATATTACCACCACCCCCACTTAGGCTACTGAAAAGGAAAGTGTGTTAGCCTAACTTCACACGTTCATCAGACTCATTTCTAGCATAAATCTATCCATTTCATGCAGAAAAAACAACTTCCACTGAGAAAATGGATAAATATGTTTGAGAAAGTTAATGTACATTTATGACAATACAAATAAAATGTGACAAATTCTTTACTCATACTGGTTGAGTCCACATCTAAGCACTACATGAGTTGCCTAAACCATTTCAACTTCAAACAAGAGAATTTATGGTGATATGCAAAAGGAAAGGCATTGGACATTACTGTAAAAATAGGAGACATAGAGACGAAAAGGCTAGATCCATTTTGAACATAGCTAAAGCTTTACCAAGACGATAAAATGAAATCTTGCCTTGAATAGGTTAACCACAAGACAACATCATTTGGAGTTCCATACAAAAAGAAGTTTTGGGCACTAGAATCAATATTCAAGATTTGTCAGTCATGGAAAAGCTACTACAGACAAGCCGAGAAAAATAGCAATCATATGATTATCTGAATCCTCTGTCACAAGCACAAACAATTCTCTCCTCCTATGCCACATAATTTTAATCCTGTTGTAAGTTTGGATTCTATCAATAACTTGTGTTGCAGAGGGAGATGTGTTTGGTTGGGAGGTTAAAGTAAAACTTTCATGAAAACTTAAGACCTATCATGGAGTAATTAGAAGAAAGATAAAAGTTTAAACCAAATGTATGCCCCTCAACCAAGAAAAGTTGTCTTCATCCAATTCTGTTTTGTTTCTCCAGCTGACCACCATAATTAATCCCACAAAATTCACTCTCGCTTTAAGCATTCACCTCCATGGCAGCAGGAATTTCCATCTCTCTCCATTGAGAAGCCATCAAAGTTCAATGACCGAGTATCTCCTAGAATAAAATTGTCTAGTATTCACATTTTAATACCATTCAAGTTTCGTATTTACAACGTACTGTTGCATTGCCAGCAGAACTAACTTGTTTTGAACTTTTTATGTATTTCCGCCCAAAACTCGTCTCAACTCGTATTTTTGTGACTCGGTAAGCCTCTTAGGGTACCTCACATCAATTTGGATCCGCAAGGATCCCTTCTTCCTCGGATCCTTTGAAATAGGCATTCCTTCATTAGGGACAACCACCTCATGCCCAGGTTTAATAATCTCTGTTAAAGGGACCATTATATTCCTCCCATCTAGTGTGGTAAGCTCCAAAGTCTTTCCAGTGAGGGATTCGAGAAGAGTTATTTCCTGCTTCACAATCAAATCATTACCGTCCCTTGTATAAACTGGATGAGATTTTTCATCCAAAACAAAAATAAGATCTGCAGGAATGATGCCAGGTTCTTCATTGCCTTTCTCTGGGAAAGTTATTTTTGTGCCTTTCTTCCAGCCCGGTTTTATATCGATAGTTACAATCTCTTCCACCAAATGAAGCTTGCTGCACAAAATAAAAAACACAGAAAGAAAAAGAAGTCAAACGTACACCAAAAAAAGAAATTATCCAGAGCAACATAAAAAATAATTTTACATTTCCAGTTGATAATCAATATTCAACCATACTTGGTTTCATAAATATGAAGTTCGAAGAACAGAAAAAGGTTAAATTTTATGTTTGACAGAATTTTAAAAATACTGCATGGCAGATTTGGTCAGTTTTACAGATCCGTACGTGATTTCATTGTTTTTTTAGAGAACAGTTCCTTGCAAAATAATGTTTAACATGCGATTGATCCTTAGCATCACTAATCATAGTTAAAGCTATTTCAAGTCACAGAAATACAAAATAGATAAACAGTACATGGAAGATATGGTCCTAAAAAATAATGCCCCAAAATATTTGATTATGTGTAACGCAATATGATGCTAGCATCATAACATCATTAACAGAAACCATCTAAAAAGTAAAAAGCTTACCACAGATTTCAGAAATAACAAATATCTCCAATCTTCATACAATGTTCATGTTATCATATACAGATTTCATCCAACAGGTAAAATCTTCATCCTTCAAGCATAGAAATCTAGTGATTAAAATTTTACAATCTTTCTATAAGGACACAAATTGAAAACACAAAGAGGCCAGAAGAGACAACATAACAGAGACACATCTAATCATATCGTAAAATCGGTACAGAAAAACATGTTTGTACAATAGCAGTAGCACCACCGTTCTGTTCATATAATAGGAGTATCATGCTTGCATATACATATAATAATGATTCTAAACCGATCCAACTGTGTAATCAGAAAGCACGATTTATTTAATCCGGTTCAGAAGTTCTCTCTAGTCGTAACCTCAAAAAGGATCTTAGTATGACATATACTGCATGTTGCTAAGGTAACTTCCAAGGAAACAATAGCTCATGTTGCATAGTAACAGAAATGTTAATTGGACCGAGGCCTGAAATTTGTGAAATTAAACTACATGCAATTCACCAACGTACCAGACAGCCAACACAAGTTCAACTAGACTCATGATTGTATATCTCTATTTTTCACCTCAACTATTACATTTTTACTCTACATGACTCATGGAAATAATTCCACAAAGATTGTTTCCTATGATGGATATATGTGAATAAGTATTACAACTAAAGGAATAACACAATACGAGCTGATCAAAGTCAAAGAAGATCTCCAAAGGAATCTCATCACTCTTAACATTTAGCATGACTTAAACTGAATTGACACAGTAAGACACAAATTCCATGAATGAATTAGAGATTTAAAAAACCAAGTTCCACACTGAATTTATTCAGGAACCTATTGTTCTTGCTTGTTGATGTTTCACTCCAATAGGCTAAAGAAGCTGACGTGAAATCATATATCCCTAGGGGATGCATTGCCACTCCTTTGCCAATCCAAAAACTCAAAAGGTGTGGTAAGAAAAAAGAAAAAAGTCATGAACTGTATCTCGCACATTCTTGCTATTACACACATTTTTTTCCGTCCAAACACGAAGCTGCATAGTCACCCCACTCCTGTTTAAGGTTCATTCAAAATAATCAAGCATACGATGCACTAATTCATACTGGCCAGAACTAAATATATAGATATAGATTATAATGCAGCTCCATGACATGACGTGACAAGTAAAAGGGGAAATAATTCATAAAATCAAACATAAATGCACCCAAAATTGGGGCACAAAAAAGAAGAAAGAAATCTTTGCACATTGAATACCCAATTATCCACAACAATCACGTGATTCGTGCCAAAATAGCCAATTTTAAAACCCAAAAATGGATGTGAAGAATTCAAATAAATGCATTTCAAACCATCTAAAGAAACATCAAAGCCTCTAAGAATTACTATATAAGATACGAACATATCTGCTCACTAAAACGGGAAAGAACACAAATGGCAATATTAAAATGCACCCAAAAGATAAGATTTGTTCCTGCACTTGAAAAACCTAAAAAAATCCACAGAAAAATGCAATACATGACAACGACACAAAATTAGGGTATAACCAAGAAACAGGACAACAGAATATAAAAAATTCAATGATTGCACGCAGAACAGCACGGCACAAGAAATCCACTTCAAACTGAACAATCAGATCGAAAATTAACAAAAACACAACCACCATTACTCGATGGTGAAGCAAAAAAGAAAGAGGTGCGCATACCCTTGCCCATCAAAAACTTTCCTCGAAATTTTCATTTTCCGCGTGGCACCATTGTACAACTCTTCCAAACTACACTCGAGCACGTTCTCCAAAGGCGGCGCCTTTCTGGCTCCCTCGCCATTATTCATCGTCGTACTCCTGAAATACCCATCTCTCCTCCGCTCACCGCCGTTACTGCTACTACTCGAATTCCGATTACTATTCTCCCCAAAGATTTCCGCATAAATATCATCCGCATTCCTGGGATTGAACCGGAAATTCGGGTTGGGATGCTGCTGATTATTGTAGTGAAAACCCTGATGACGATTCCGCGCGGAACGGGTAGCAGGGGGAAATTGGCCCGATTTAAGGCCTTCCTCTCCGTAAAGATCGTAGATCTGACGCTTCTGCGGGTCACTCAAGACGTCGTAGGCTTCCGAAATCTGCTTGAACTTGGCCTCCGCTTCCTGCTTGTCGGCATTCTTGTCGGGATGCCAGATCATGGCGAGGCGGCGGTAGGCTTTCTTCAAGTCATCGGCGTTGGCGTTTCGGTTGACCTTGAGGATGTTGTAGTAGTCCACCCCCATTAGAGCACAGGAATTTGGCTAATTCCTTTATGACGAGAAGTGGGATTTGGGGCAAAGCAGGGCACATGATATGGATTCAGTGGGCTCCACTTTTGTTTCCATAAATACTCTCTTCGACTATTCAATTATTTATATTTGAGCTTTTTTTTTTTAAATCCCACAAATTTCCACATGTTTGATTTAAGGTGCAGTCAAATTTTGAGCATATATATAGTGTGTGTTAAGATTAAAAAATAAGGGAATTTTTCATATTTGTTATGTGGATTTTCAATAATTTCAGGATCTTATAGCAATTTTTTTTAGATATGATGACTTTATTTTAATTAATGTTTTATGAGAGAGTGGAATGGTGCACCTAAATTTGTATTTTAAGTTTATCTTAATATATGATATCAGCTATAACATATATGATTTTTTTTAAGTCACATCATAATATCGAATAATGTATATATACTAGGTATGCATATATATTTAACTTAAAAATATTAGTGATAACTAATATATAAAAGACATTACTATCACCCATTTTTATAATACATCTTTATGATTTTATTTGAACATATTATAATGGTACCTTGTATACATGGGAGTGTAACAAATTTTGTGCTCCCAGGGGCACATGCCAGTTGGTAAGACCTGAGGTGATGTGAGAATAACTTCTCCGGCTTCACGGGTTCGATTCTCGTGTGGAGCATATTTCCCACCGAAATATTGTGGGGTATGCTCTGGGAGTCCGTTATATGGGTCCTCCCCCTCGGGCCCCTGTTTACTCGTGTATATCCCTTGATTTACTATCTGTATGGACCTAGGGGCTCTGACCTATACAGAGGGTTAACTCATTAATGGATTAACTATTAAAAGTTAAAGTGAGTAACAAATTTTTTTACTTAAAAATTTATGACATGTTTACTTCAGCTATCATTTTCCATATAATCCATAATCAATCCTTTCCATTTATGTCAGAAATGAAAATCATGTTTAACTATCATGGATTACAAGAGTCAAAAACATATTATACAGTTCAAAAACTTGGGGAAAGAGTGGATTGGAAAAAAATGTGATATTATAATAATTGTGCTTCAAATAGACAAGACACATTAAATAAACCACAAGAATTGCCTCCAAGATTCACAACCTCTAACTAACGAAATCAACTCATGTGCTCTCTTTGTCAAGGCACACATATACTGATATACATAAACACAAACAATGGAAGAGAATTCAACGAAAATATACAATCAGAGACGACGCAAAACGAAATCTATCTACTCCTAAGACTCGTGTGGACGTTGAAATATCAATCAATCATCTTAGAGACATGGTTCCTAGGTCAGATGACCATCAAGAACCAAGAATGTAGCACAATCTGCAACTCCTTTGAAGTTCTTCTATTCGACGAGCTTTGGTTGTCAAGAAGAAATGTATTGCGAACGGCAAGGCGGTTTTTGCGGAGGTGGAAACTTCAAGACAGTTCTATCTTAAATCGACGGATGAGATGATTTTGAGTTGCGAGAAAACGTTAAACTATGACGGTTTGACCTGTAAATCCATCCTGGAGCTGAAGAGAGCCATCTTTCATCAGATTGAGGCTCAAGCTTTTGAAACGTTCCCTTGAGTACTGTCGGGACGCCTTTCTCCAATCCGTTCCAGTTTTCATCATTGCAACAAACTCGTCGTAACTAATTTGGCCATCCTGAAATCAGATAGGCAGTTAAATAGGCTAAAAAGGATCGAGAATGACAAATTAGTCTGTCCACAGTGAGTAATTCTCCACATATTTTAACACCATTAGATCATGTGAGTCCAAATTAATTGGAAAATGACATCATATGTATTGATAATCTAAAGGTTGAAAATCACCGCGAAACTGGGGCACAACTATCAGGTGTAGATACAAAATTCCAAAAATGAACTACTTTAAGCTAACCTTGTCTGTGTCAACCTCCAACATAATGTCATTGAGTGCATCATTATCCATTTCACCTGACTCATCAGCTAACACTTCTCGTAGTTCATCGAGCTCGATATACCCACTACCATCTCTGTCAAAGAACATAAATGCTCTGCGGAAGTGTTCGTCATTCTCCATCCTCTGTAAGTGGATTGTCACTGTAACAAATTCGCCGTAATCCAACACACCATTTCCATCAACATCAGCCTGTCATTAATTAGACAATAATCTCCTGTAAGGATGACTTGCAGACAATTTAGGTTGTGTTAACAGACAAAAAATGCAGTTTCCCTATGTTCGAAGGTTGTATCACAGATAGAATATATCATCATCATTCAAATTGAATTTCTACATGTTGGCAAGAACTCCATGCGGCAAGCTTAAACATCCAAGTATGGTACAATTTCAACAGAAGTTAGAAAGCTCGTGAATACTAAAATCTTACAGTATCTGATGACGAAGAACAGGTAAAATACAAGGAGAATATAAAATTATGAACATTAACTCTCAGTAACTACGTTAAGCAGAAAACAACTTGGAAGTTTTCAGTATTCCTCAAGTGATACTTACCACATCCATCAACAACTTAATCTCAGGCTCTGCTAGCTGTGAACCAACTTTTCGCAAACCAGCTTTTAGTTCCTCATATGATACTTTCCCATCTCTGTCAGTATCCATCAATGCAAACATATCTCTCATAATTTCGACTTCTTCAATGGATAAATGCTCTGCAATTACCTACACATGCATTTTTGCAAAATAGAAATTACATAAGAGCAAACATAATTTATCAACATTGACGGTAAATGGTACTTTTCTGCCACGTTCCCCGGTTTTTATGCAATAATACCAGGTGGCCCCCAATGTTTTTCCAAATATAAAATAAAGTTGCAAATAGAGATACTTAGCACTTACCCGTAGTGCTTTCTTCTTGAATCTATTCATAACAGAAAACTGCTTGAGTCTTGCCCTCACAATATCTCCCAATGGTACATTTGGAACCTTTTTTGCATTCTGAATCCATGGGTGTTCTAATGAAGACAACAAATGAAAAGGAATACGTCAGGGTAGCATAAAACCACATGTAAAAAATTATCTCCCCACCATCAATATTATTACCAAAGTACAGTAGTATTAAATAGAGAAAACGACAAAACTTTCTCACTTGCATCCCTACAACTCAAACTCAGCTATGCCTTTCACAAACTTGCTGAAGGCAGAATATCTTTTGTTAAAAATGTGGTAATATTTTAAGAACAAATGTTTATTAAGCTTTATAAATAGATCAAGTTGCAAGTGATCAAAGACCAGGGAACCAAAACATTGGACATTCTATGACCAGAAAAGTTAAACCTTCAGGGTGTAAAATTACTTCCAAATCGAACTGTCAGGTCTCTGGATGGATATCTGGGAGACCCAGATCGAAGACCGCACAGCCCATTAGGGTCTTGGTCTTTATTCTTTGACGTTTTATTAAAGTAATATCAAATAGTCTGACGAGCCCAATTGATTAATCTGTGCATGATCCTACACAATAGAAACCATTTTCTACTTAAGTCGGTGAGAGCATTGGAGAAATCTACACCAAGAACATGGAAATTCAGGTTTCTACTATTGGAATCTAATAAATGACAACTGTTATCCTAAACGCAAAACCCAGAACAAAGATTGAAAGGTTCAGCTGCAAACTGCATATTTACTACTGTAAACAGAACAGAGTAAGGCAAACACTAGTTTTCTGGGAATGTTCAGTATTTATTTATTACCAAAGCAAACACCCTTTTTCCTGACCAGTGCCAGTTTGCTTAGCATATAGTACTAAAAAGTTCTTGCGTGCTGGGGTCATCCATTCTTTTCACAGCATGCTGCCCATCATCATTTTAAAGAAAAGTGATCACATGCAACAAAGATAAAATAAAAGCACTACCACTCTAACTTTAAGAATACTTTTCAAGAATATACTACAGGGGAGTACTTTAAGAACATACCAAGTACTTGCTGTGCAGTCAAACGCTTTTGGGGGTCAGGTTCCAGCATCTGTTTAACGAGGCTTTTGGCACTTTCAGAAACCTGAGGCCACGGCTCCCTCTTGAAATCAATAACTCCTCTTAATATAGCAAGTGCAACCCCCTGTTCAGTTTCTGCCGCAGGTTGTGAAATAAAATATCTCAATCCATGAACTAAATGAAGGAAGATCGGTACCAAAAAGGGGAGTAAAAGTACCAGCCCAAAATGGAGGAACACCACACAACAAAATATACAGAATAACACCAGCACTCCAAATATCAACTTCAGGTCCATAATTTCGCTTCAAAACCTCCGGTGCCATGTAGTATGGACTTCCCACAATTTCATTGAACCTTTCCCCTGATGATCGAGTTAATCAAGAGAAATTTTAACTTCTGAATTTCAAGTAAATTAAGTAACTTAAACCAGATCAGACAATTTGACATAAACAAAATCAGATACAACATAACGAACCTTCGCGAGGAATAACAGATTTGAAAAGGAAAAGAAAAGGTCAGAATTTCAGAACATAATCGAAGAACAAGAAGGTTGATATCAAAACCCAGTAAAGAAAGCCAAGAAAAAATTAGAAAAGACTCAAAACCACCTGAACGGATCCAAGATCGATTTTTTCGTAAACAAAAAACAAAAAAAAAACACATACGCACACACACAAACTTACCAGGCTTGAAAAACACAGACAACCCAAAATCAATGGCCTTCAGCGCCGCATTCTCCTTCTTATTCGCAAACAAGAAGTTCTCGGGCTTCAAATCCCGATGCACAACGCCATGCTGATGGCACATCCTCACCACCTCAGCAACCGTCTTCGCCACCCCCGCTGCAGCTCTCTCGCTGTAATGCCCACGCGCTACAATTCTATCAAAGAGCTCCCCGCCCTCGCACAACTCCATGACCAAATGCACCGCCTCGTTGTCCTCATAGGTGGCTCGTAGCTTCACGATATTCGGGTGCTCCGGCAAGCTAGACATGATCTCAACCTCACGCCGGACGTCCTCGATATCCACCGCAGTCCGCAGCTTTTTCTTGGATATCGATTTGCACGCGAGAGCCTCTCGCGTCTCTCGGTCGGTACAGAGATAGGTGACTCCGAACTCGCCACGCCCCAGCTCACGACCGAGGATATATTTGTCGGAGATTTTAGTACGGGGAATGAAGTCTTTGAGCACGCGGATCGGGGTAGGAGATCGGGAATACGGATTGGGGTATCGGCCTTCGGCTTTCTGGCGGTGCTTTTGAGCTTGGGATATGGGAGTTGGATGCTCCGATTCCGAGGTTCTTATGCACGCGTTACAGTTTCCCATGATGGGTTAAACGGAGATTTAACTGGAGCCACAGTTCGAAGAAGAAGACCGTGTCGCCGCCGTCGGCAGCGGCGGAGGTTGGTTGGTTGCGTGGTGGTGTGGTGGTGGAGGAGGAGTGAGAGAAGGTGAAGAGATGAGTTGGGGTCAGCTGTTGGAAAACACTGCTATTTGAATATAACAGTCATTTCTATTAAGTATAATGTTATAATTAATTGTTTCATTTTACTATCACTAATTGCTTTTTATTGCTAATTATGTATATATACGTATGACGTATACAATGTATATGTTATTTTGGGTAAATTTCGTGGATCGAAAAAATACCAGAATGTTTCTTCTCGTATAAGACATGGTTCAAAAAATAAATCATATATAATATTATACTATATTTAATATTTATTAATAAATATATTTTTCGTAAGTACATTTGACAAAATCAAATGAAACTTTTTTTGTTTTTCCAAGAACATGATAATTGGTGAGAAGGATTACTTGGTTAGTATCACAGTATATACACAACGTATTAGAATTTTTAGTTTTAAGAAAATATCTATCTATCTATCTATCTTACTTTATTTATAAGATATAAAATTTAAAATATGATATATATATATATATATATATAAATTTTATACTGTGGGCATTTGTATGGACCCCTGTTGATGTGGCATCATCAGAAAGTGTCACATCACCAGGTACCTACATATGTATCCACAGTATCAACTCTATATATATATATATATATTGTAACGCCCCAAATTTACCGACTGCCCCCACTGTACCAACAGTGATCCTTTCAGCGTGTTTTGTCTTCACTCGCACGCACCCTGAGAAACTTCCCAGGGGGTCACCCATCCCAAAATTGTCCCAAGTCAAGCACGCTTAAATTTGGAGTTCTTAAGTGATGAGCTCCCGAAAAGAAGATGCATCTTGTTGATATGAGTAGTACCAATTAAATCTGATAAGCATTCCTCAACTAACATCCATTACATCTATAACTTCCCAGTCTAGTAATCCCTCTCATTTCGATGTGGGATCGGTTCATTAATGTGCCCCTTCGCCTCTATAAGCCTGCCAGGAGCCGCTCATTGTCCGTGCAACCTCTGGCACCGGCGATCACTCTCTGTCCTTTTTGAGCCCCGGACCTCACATATATATGATTTGTTATTCGTCTCTAGCTATCATTCCTACAAATATTTATATATATATATATATGTAGTATGGCCACAACGTATCACATATATAGGTAGAGCCGTTATCATCTCCACCTGTTGGAAAGGATCATAGATTATATATAAAAAGAATCTCGATGCTCGTAAAATTAATAGTTGGGATAATACCTTGGCATGAACATATCTTCCAAGATAGTATATGATATCTTCTTCTTAACTCGATGTGATATGATTACTAAATTAGTTTAATGAACGGCCAAATGGCACACGAGCCTAAAAAGTTCAGAAAATTCGAGCAATTAACACATTCGGAAGCAAGACAATTAATGAAAAGAGGACCAAATTATTTGTAACCATCATTTCAAAAAATTATTATTTGCTTTGATTATCAAGAATTAGTAGTTTACCAAGTCGTCGTCTTCTTGATGAAGACACAAAAGGATGACATGTATGATTAGTTCAAGTGCCATTATCACGACCTAGTAAACCAAACATAAGAAAGGACCCTAAACTTATAATACGATTTGCGTAATTATTACAATTTGGTCAATTTCACCAAATTTTAATTAATTGGAATTTGAATTTATCACAAATACCAGTTTGACAAATACACCTTAAAATTCTGGTCAATGGTGTTTATTAAAATAGACATGTCAACTTCACTTTGAAACCAAGGAATGAACCACAATGTCATTCCGGCCAAATTAAAAAAAATACCAAAATTTAGCAAACCCACCAAAATAAAAGTTATATTTTAGAGGATAAAGCAATTTTCGTTCTTAATAGTTGAATTTAATAAAGTTTCTTATAATGTGTGGTTTCTCTTATCATTCTAATTAATTTCTCATGGTGGGTCTTTGATACGACATTAAAAGTATATCTAATGACAAAACGGAAGAAAAAAAACATATCAAAGAATGTATGAAAGGGATGCATTTTTAATAAATTAGGTAGGGCAGAAGTTGGTGTAGGTGAACTACATTGTCATCAAGATTTAAGGGGAGAATCAAATTAGTAGAGTGGTTACCCTCCAATTTATTAGTGTTATGGGGTCAAAATTATAATAATTTTGTGCCGACCGATAGATTGTAATTTGCAGAATAATAATATCAAATGGAGTGTGCCAAAAGCATAAGGATAAGCTATTAAAAATTGCCTTTTGTTTTAAGGGCATCCCTTCTAATCAATAGAAATTGAACTCGTAACCTTACCTTTGATATCATAGGACCGAACGTTTGCCGCTTTACCAAAAACTATAACTGATGATAACGGTGCAACTTCGATATCTTAAATCGTATAACATCACAAACATCACGATTCGATAGCTCTAGTTAATAGGGATAATTATTACTTTCTATCTATTTATTTGAAAACAATATATTTAGAAAGAGATTAGAAGGCATCTTTTCGCCTATTCGTTCGCCGTTCAAAAGCTAACTTTTCACAGCCAAAATTCAAGCCCATTGTTTTTGATATATTTCAACAAAAGATGGCGACTTTTCTTTACACTTTCCGCAGTCTGCTTGCGTTTAAAGAATGGTCTTCATAAAAGCAATGATTAAGATAAACAAATTATATTAAGCTAAAAAGGAGATAAGTAAATTATAACACAATATTCGTTTTGTTGGGAGACATTTGACATAATTGTGCATACAATAGTGATTTTGAATATTAGCAAAGAAATTAACTAAATGTGGCTCAAAATTCGAGCTTGCCTAACGCAGAACTCTACTGGTGTTGGCAGTTACTTTTGCACTACCAATAGCTTCTCAGTCAATGGCCAAGAAACCGTATCTAGAAGTAGGTCAAATAGAAAGATCACCTGCAATAGGTAGTCATGAAACAAGTTACAAGAAGAATCGTCTCCGACTTGTATCCATCTCCGCCTGCAATCAAGAACACATGAAAAACAAATATAAGCAACCATGAATCGTGCATATCCAAAGAGTGGCTTCTGATGCTAAGAATTTTAGCGGTTCCAAAAGTACCTTGTGAACCCACTCATATTCACCCTCTTTAGTATTAAAGGTTCCGTGTTGAAGACTGATAAGTTTCAGCGTGAAACGCGGACCACATTCCTAAGAGAATGAAATTAGAGGTAGAAACACATCAATAGTTGTTTAACATCACAGTTCATAAACCCACACAAAAGGCACGTGCATATGGGTTAAGCATATCATGTAATAATGTTTAAACCGCTAACATTTGAACACTAACAAATAACCAGTGGATAATTCAAAATTCCGTAAAAAGTTTCAAATCGTAGTTGAAATAGCAGCTGATGAACTAACTTTTCCAAATTATGCGAGCACGCGTCACCTATTAAATTGTTTCAATATTCAAAGTTATGAGACATAAGGAAACCTAGAACAATGAATTCTTGAAAAGGCCAGCAAGTTTCCAAACCATAAATAAATTAACTGTACTCTTTCATTTTAAAAATCCACTCCCCGCTATGAAATGTGTACGTCATATACATTTTTCAATCTGACCCTACTCAAGAGTAAAAGAGTAGATGGAAACAAGTAGTGATTTGTGTACAAGGGTTATATTATTCTTAATCTTGAATTCGTGGGCTCTTTAATCATAATAAAACTGCACAATGATTTTACACGTTGAATAAAAAAGTTATTATTTATGGTGTTTTTCAATTAGCCTACTATAAAAGGTCTTGTAACCAACCGCCAGATTGCTGAAGCATAAGAGATTTTATAATTACCAGAATATCCAATATTATGATTCATCATAATTTAAGGTGTTAAATATTCCAAGAAAATGCTCCTGATAAATTGGATCAGTGCTACTACATGGAATAATGTGGCATATTAGATATTGCACACTGAAGTGAGTTGAGGACAGTTAAATCTCGGTATCATATAATATCAATAGCCTCAAATAGGGGCTAACAATCAGAGCAGCTTTCACTTGCCAGCAGATAACAAGCATAATGACTTCTTATGCAGCTTGAATATATTCGTACAAATCACTGATATGACTTTCTACCATGAATTAATTTGTGACAAAAGAACAGACATCTACTGGACTCATGTTATGGCATCAACCAGAGATCAGAAGCATAAACCTGAAGCCGGGCAATAATGTTTTTCTGGGTGTTTGCTTCCTCATCGTTTTTGCTATCTTTACTTTTAGATTTCACCTGTTTGCTATCTTTTCCTTCAAATATGTAACTTTCAACGAGAAGAACAGCTACCTTCAGATAAACAGTCATAAATAGTGGAATGAATAGATATACACAGAGAATCTCAAGTACCGGTGATGACGGAAAAATATAAAATCTCGTTGATTGTGGAAGGTAACTACTCTCCGACCACGAAAATTAGGGTCTTGTGGAAATAAAGATTGTATTAACCTGATGAGAAAAGCATTGATAACGTCTGTTAATGCAGTACCAAAACACCATGCCAAAAGTCCAGAAGAGGGCAAAGGGAGAGACGGAAAAAAAATGGTTATGTTAGGAAGATTGAGCCAATTTCAAAACACCTTCAACTGAACTAAGATTCCTTGATGAACTATTATAAACCATGATTTTTTTAAATCCATTTAGCACTGTATCATGACAACTCTGGAACATATTTCAATCAAAAATTAACCCAAACAGCAAATCAGTAACAAGAAAAACAACACCAAAAATCCAATAGAGCTTGTGCTTTAGCCATTAGCCCTACAACTTCAACTTTCATGACTCAGTTACTTTTAAATCATCATAAGAAGCAGCAAAAAATTACCTGCCAACACGATGCCCCAAGCGTGTCGTGAAGTTAGTCAAAACTAACTCAGGCTTATGGCTGGTTGGGTTGCCATGATTCTGCAGAAATAAAAAGACAATACAGTTGATAGCACACAATTTAGTAGACCAGATTCCAAGCAATATGAAAGCAAGATTAAACCTTATTTACATCACAACAGAACCAATAACCAAGGTGAGCACATCAACCGAAAATAATAATGAAATGGTCAAGGGCTCAACTGCTCAAGATTTGGTGAAATATATTCCACTTAATGTTAGTTAAGTTTTGAGGGTTTTTATAGAAAGACAGAAACATTATTAGAAAAAAATTGACTGAAAATAATCGAACCTTAAGGTCTTTGTGCAGAACAAGATTTGAAAGTTTGAAGTGAGCAGTAGGACCATCAGGCAACCCAATTATTAAAACAGCATCTGCAGCAATTCACAAGAATTAACGGTCCAATTTTCTACAATGAAACATAGAAGTCAACCCTGACATATCCCTTGAAAGGATCCCCGTCAGTTTTACAATAACAAACAGTCGAGGAATTTGCTTACAATCAAGCTAGATAAGTATCTGCATAAGTTAACTACTAATCAGCTGAATATATTAAAAGCAATAGCATGTTCTAAAGCCCAGAAAAGAACTTCCCAAATCTGCATTAATCCCGCATCAAACTTAAAACCCACAACACCACATTAATTAATGCCACAATATATCTTAGAGCGAGGTTGACCTGGCTCTCGGCGGTTTGTGTGGATGACTATGACTGACGTAAAATCCCGACTTCTTGCATATTCAACAATCTGCAGGGGTGATGACAATTGATAGAACAAAATAAAACCATGTCCCAGGGACAACAATCATACAACATAAATCTCACTTAACAAGAGAGGTTGAAGACCATACCTTTTTCAAGTCATATGTTCCTCGTTTGTAGTAATGAGAATTGGGGATTATAGAAAGAAGATCCGAAGCCAAACCAGGTCCCCTCTGCAGTATAAATAATGGACCAGAAATTGAACAGAGGATAAGACACTCATTGATGCAGTATGAATGAAATCTAAGTAAAACTCACTGCAGAACACAAATCGGGTAGGTCAGACCCACCACCCCTCAAAATAAATATTATCACCCAGCACCTCCTGCCCCACAATCATATACCAAGATCCTCCCCCACACAATGAAATTGGTTGAGTAATCTCCAACAAAAAGGTTAAGCTTCCAAAAACATCAAACCAGCCCACATCAACGAAAACCATGTCTGCAACCTAAGCCACAAAACACTTACAGTCGAGTTGAAGCGGCACGTGGTTATCAAGACCTTCGGAATCCGTTCTTGCTTCAAAATATCATTAAATTCATCGGCATCATTGCCAGCAAAGAACTCGTCATCATCGGGCTTGCATATTGTCTCATCCAGTTCACGTGTATTCTCTATTGTGCGAGGGGTTTTCTTAGGTGGCGGTTCCTCACCAAGCTCCAGAGCCCTCTTCTCAGCTGCTTCACGAGCCTTGACCTTCTTCCGCTTGTCCACCTTCTTCTGTTGCTTCAATTTCGCATGAACGGCAGACCTCTTCTCCTTGTTCTTAATCATCGATGGACGCAAGGCCTCCTTTTTCTGCATCATCTTCTTGGTTTGTCTTTCTTCTATTCCTTCTTCCCCACTATCACCACCATCCTCGCCACCCTTCTTCCGCTTCCCCCCCATATCGTCAACTCCAGTTGGGTGCAAAATCCTGAAGAGCCACCAGCATAAACTTACATTTACTTCAAAAAAATGATAAATTTACACTCAATATGGAGGATTGTTTGGATTGAAGAACTGAGCTAAAAAAAAAAAAAATCTCATATCCATAATGTAAATCCACCACTAACCCCTTTTTGCAATTATTATTCAAAAAAAAAACAAAAAACAAACATGAGATAAAATTTGATGGTACCACGATAAGCTTAGCTTAATCTGCAGCTGAAAGATGGCGGCCGGTGATTCGTATCGACCTCTCGGGTGGCGGAACCCTCGCCTCTCCTCTCTTCCTCAATTATAAACTTGCAGATTGGGGGCTTTGGGGTTAACAACGTTAAATTGATTAACTATTAAATTTTCGTTTGGGTTTATTTTTTATTTTTTATTTTTTCGTTTCTTCTTTTATTACAGTCGCTAGAGATACAGCGATTTTCAACAAGATTGAGATGAGACAAGTTTTAACTTGTAATTTATTATTATGAAAATTTCCGCTAAAAACTTGGATACAAAACAAATTATTTAAAGAGGCCAACTTAAAAAAATTACCAATATCAAGTTTCTTAATACTAAGTAAATTGTAAATGTTTTTATTCAGTTGCTAATTATTTTATTTGTTCGTCCGTGTATTGATACATTTAATAATACATAAAAACTCATGTGAAATCAATTTATACTATAATTTTCGTGACAAATTATATCCTTGGACTTTGTAATACTTGGAATAAGTTATTAATTATGCTTAATACTCAAATTATTGCAAATAAATTTGATGTCCACAAATTAAAGACACTACGATTAAACTAAAACGCTTTCATTAAATTAATTATTATTTCGTTCAATCTTAATTTTTACATTTACCTCATGTCTTATCATTCCTAAACAAAAAAATTAATTGTTAAATCAATCACAAAATATACAATTAAGAAATTAATCATGACCATATGATTTTGAAAAAGAATGTTGTTCACAAAACTTATTTTATTATATTTCTCAATTCCACGAGGAACAAGCCATATATATGTATACTTCGCAAGCATATACTACATATTCTGTAAAAAGAATATAGAATAAAGATATTATTTATCAATGTCTGAAGCTTTAACAAAATTTTAACCTATAATAGCTGGATCAGAATTTTGGATTGTAAATTACAATCTCCATCAAAATATCTTTTTTTTGTGTAGATTGACAAAATAAGTTGCAAATTGACCCTCTACTTGATACTTTCCTACTGTAGTTCCCTCATTTAGTTATGCATGCAAGTCCCCTTTGGGAATGACTAGTATCTTCGCATAACAGATTCATAATAAATAATTAATAATCACCCAATATGTATTTACACTAGTTCATCCACCTTATTACATCTCACATATGGAGATCAGCAAGATGTAATCTGCCATAAGACTTCATAGAAGTTCCTCCATGTCTCCAAAGAAAACGCCATGCGACTCGAGTCGACCCTTGATCGACGTAATAAAACAGTAGATTTTAGCTTAACCAATTCAAATGAGGTCGCAACAAAAGAAAAACTTGCACTGGACAGATCCTGGATTCCTAGGTGCCGGCACAAATAGTGGAAAAAGGCCCACCAAGAATCATAACAAATGAAAGCAAGATATTAACAAGTTTCCAACTTCTGCTCTTAGAGTTCAAATACACATGATTACATTATCCATGATTGTATCCGGAAGCTACATCCAATTGCTTGTATTTGAATTATCCAGAGATCGCAATGCCTCATGTATATAGCAAAATGTAGAAAGAGATGGCCCATCAAACCTATTGTATTTCTCGATTGAGAGGCACAGAGAAGGAAATGAATAACCTCGTTGCCAAATGTTTACCTACAAACTCTATGTATTAATAAAGAGCGAATGAGAAGCCGAATAAAATTCCGTTTCTTATCTTCTGTTTTCCTTTTCCAGGCCCAAGAACTTACTAGCCAAGCTCTAAGTGACCGGGGATTGTACAGAATAAATCCCTCCAGGATAGGAGAACGACAGAAGGTTCACAGGCCTTGATGGACTGTTAAAAGAATAAATGATGCAAATACAAAAGGGACGTGAATATAACTTTTCGGATCAGTTGCTAGATACTTGAGCCTCGCTTTTCTGTAAAAGAATTATCATGTATACCATTTATTCAAAAGTTCCAGAAGAAGAACTGCAGCAGAATCCTTCGCTTTCTTGACACTTGGCATTGGATCGCCGATACATTCGTCGGTCCATCCTCTATCAGAAGTATTAACACGGACAGAAAAGGTAAATCTTTTTGCATGTGCAGGACCACCCTCGTGTATACACCTGAAACATTTGAAAAAGGCCATATGAACATATATTTTCTCCAAGAAAGACATTTTCAGTAAAATCTTTCAACCTAGGAAAAGAAATCTTACTGGTATATAGGCATAGGCCAGTTTCTACGCAAGCAGATATCATTCAAGGTCTGCCGGGTAAAACTTTGGGTACCATTCTTCTCTTTTCCATCAATCTCACCATTCTCCTTAGCTTCAGCCGACTCTTTCTCCTTCAGAGCAACAAGAGCATTTCGAGCGGCCAGTTTTTGTGCCATTTTCTTTTGCGGGTTATGGGCGACCCCAACCTGCACACCATCAACATAAACTTCCACAATAGCCAGGTTACCGCTCCGAGTAGCTTTGTATTCTAGGCCTTCAGCTTGTTGCTGGCATCGCTCTTGTAATTCTCGAACAGGATGCATCGGGAGTGTTTCTGGAGTAACCATTGGGTTCAGCAAGGGCTGGAAGACCTGGAAAAACACCAAAACGTTCCATCTCAATTCCTGAAACAATATCAATGAGTCAAGAAAATATGATGGGTTGCATTAATGAAGCTAACCTCCCATACAGATGCAGTAACACATCCACTATCAAGGAATATTGCCCCAGCAATTGATTCAACAATATCTCCTAGAACTTTCGGAGCTTTGCAATCCCCTAAACCAAAAGAGTTGAACCCAGGTTTTGAAAGTTCATTCTGAACCTCTTTCACAAAATCCCGAATCTGAAAGTGGGTTAAAATAAAAGCAATGGACATATAATATCCGCTAGGTAAACAAAGAAGAAATAATTGCACACCTGTTTCTCAAGGGCACTAGAACCGTGGCGAAGATGAGTATGAAGGTTATGTTTGACAGCGACACGTGCAAAGTTTTCATTATTTACAGCAGCGGCTCGCAAGTCGGTTAGACGTCCTGGAGGCAAATCTGTATATGAGAAGAACAAATACCTTGTGATGAGATGATCTAGCACTGCATCACCAACAAATTCTAGTCGTTGATAACAAGACACTCCAGAAGATGGACGTGATGCATGAGTTATAGCTTCTACAAGCAACCCTCTATCACTGAACTTGAAGTTCAAAGAACCTTCTAAAGAATCAAAATCGATACTTCTCAGTACATTGTCTGGAACACTGCTCGGCATGACTGAGTATTTAATTTCCTTCAAATCAAAATCTATTTCAATTCCAATCCATCTCATTAGGTGATTGGCAGCACACTTTCCACCTTCGACATAATAGACACCAATTAATGCTTCCACAACGTCAGCCAATGTTTTGCCAGATAGCACACGATATGAACTTGAGTCACTCTCAAGTTCCCCTTCTTCCATTTCGTCTTCTTCATATCCATCAGTATTGTGGATCTTTGTACTTAATCTTTCATTGGAATCTATTTCTTCATCAAAAAGTGATGAATTTGCTTCCTTGGTGTCCTCATCAAAGACAGGAAGCACCCCAGGTGAAGCCCATCTAGATGGAGCAAATCGATCTGCCTGGATGTATGACTGAAGTCCTTTGTTCAAAGCATACCTATAAAGTACCATGTTGCTTACCATTTGCTGTCTCATTCTAGTGAGCTGACCTTCATGTTTTTGGGGATATTTTAGAAAAAGAAATCTACTCACAACCCACTTCAGGTAAGCATCTCCTAAAAGCTCTGCTCTTTCATAACAGAAGGTCTCTTGGCACGACGCTGCAGTTAAGGCTTCCAAGATCTGTAAATAGCAGATTCACAGATCAGGGATATGTGAACAATATCTTTCAAGAATCACTTTACGAATTCTAGAATACCTTTGAAGCCGGAACAGGATAATTAATGATATCCTTAAGCTGAACAGCAAGCAGCATACTTTCAATTCTCCTCATAATAGATGGCAATCTTTGAGCACCCCTAACTAGTGAACCAGGAAGGGGATGTACAAAACATAGTTCAGGGGGCAGGAAAACGTAATATGTTTTCTCAGGTGTCTCTTCAGATACAGCATCATGACCTATCATAGAAATTTCCTTGGGTAATCAAATAGCCAAACGAAATGATAAACACCAAAATGATAAATAAAAATTAACCAAGAGCATACCGCCTGAATGTTCAAACCGTGGAGATAATAGATTCTTGCAATATGAAACACCACGGGCTCTTATTAGAGGTTGCTTTCTATAGATCAATTCTACCCCATACCTACAATTAATTTGGTCAGCAAGGTCACCATGCTGCAAATAGATAATAGAATTTGCTCAATGCTTGAAGGCTTCTAGTCCTCTAGCAACCAATATAAAACAACGTAAAATAATTAAAAAACCCACCTTCCTAATTCATACTCAAATATATATACTCACTCAAATACTACAATGATTGATAACTCTGAAAATTTTTCAAATTCACTAGAAACATCCAACAAAGGCATGCAAAATAGGTTAAAGTAAAAGGATGACTGGGATCCAAGTTATCAGCCGAGACATGGGGGACTCTTGTAAGAAAAACTTTTCAGCCGACATAAGAAATTGGAGGAGAAAAGTAGGGGTGTCAAATCCGAAAACCCAACCCGAACCCACCCGAAAAAAATCAGGTTCGGGTTGAGCCATTTCGGGTTGATTCGGGTTCGGGTTGGGAAATTTTTTTTACTTTTCACCCCAACCCGACCCGAACCCACCCGACCCATCCGAATTGACACCCCTAGAGAAAAGCATGAAGGGAATAAGTTTGAGAAAATCAAAGGGTCGACATCGTAGGCTATTTCAAGAGTTTATTTTTAAGATATTTTAAATTTTGTCTTTCGCTATGACCGCATCACTCCAAAAATACTAAAATATTTTAAATTGTTAATTCCTCATCACTAAGCTACCGAAAACCTTCGGAAAGCAGAACACCACTGCAGGATTCAAATTCTCTCATCCAACACTTCTAAAACTCTTTGTAAGAACTCTCAAATTGCAAATTACAGAAAACATAATCAAATGTCAACTGTTAGTTATCCTTTTCTATTTTTTTCAACACATTTTCCTGCTTCCCAGCCAAACTATCTCCAAGCTAGCACGTATATTAGAGAATTCATATTCATACACACGTCATCTTTTCAGTAGGAGAAGAGTCAACGCATAAAAATTTTAGCAAATTCAAAGTGCAGGAAACATACTTTTGTTTATAATATTCAGCGTAAGAACTGTACTCTAAAGGACCTAGGTAGCCTTCTTTTCTCGGGAATGAGTTCTCAGCAGTCATATCAAAGCGTACAGAATCAACATAGAACCTCTTTCCAGAATGAGCTGCAGTGACAATTTTACCTCCCAGGTCTTGAACCATAATACAGGAATCAGCCATCATCAATTTTCCATCCATCAAATCAACTTGAGAGGGTACTCTATTAGCATCTCGATGAGGTGCTAATCCTGATGCCTTGACCACATCAAACTGGGCAACAGCTCCTCTAATCCCATAAGTAGGATGGCTTTTCTGTTCATTAGCCATGCCATGTCGTAATTTGGCAAATCCATACTCTCTACGATCTCCACCTAGAGTTCGTTCATTGGTGCCCAGGTAAACATCCGGTCTAGCTCTCTGAAGGGGATTACTCCATGCATCTGTCTTCGTAACTTTATCAATTACAGCCCAGTCAATAAGATGTATTGGATCTGTAGATTTTCCTCCAGCCAAAGGCACAAATAAATAGGCCTTCGCAGTGTCCCAAGGAGTGTTAGATGGTTCAACATCCACATCCAATACAATGCTCATCAGGCGTACATGAAAGTTCTTGAGCAGCGTCAACTGTATACAGGAAAATGTTGGTGCTTATTCAATCTATTATCTTTAAGCCAAGCAAAGCAAAATAGTGATTCAAATAGTCAAATAAAGAATCTGCACACCTGAGTTTCTCTAATACCTATCGGCCCTTCAAAAACAAGTGAAGCCTTTGTTATCACTGCCCGAGCAATAAATAAATCCATCGACATTGATAATACCTGGTAAGCATATGGGAGCAAATTAAGAACTCTACTGTTGTTGAGCTTAAAACTAAAATACGATACCTCGGCGTCCAACTCAGCACCAAACATTACTGCAAACTCTGACACTTGACTTAGGAGGGGATCTTTTGAGAAGCCAGTATTTTCACATTTGACAGAGTACATGTAAAGATTAAAAATCTTGGATTCTTCATAACCTTGTCCGGATAATATCCACTCTCCCTGCAAAGAAAAAGGTAGGTATGTGCTTCGAAAATACCACAACAAAGTATCAACTGAAAACATAGGGATAATAAGGAGAATCCATGAACAATAGACTTGTTTATTTGATCAAAACATGGCATAGAGAAATTGGAAGCCTGTGACATTCCAAACAGTGAATCTCAATGAAAGATGTATCACCAAGCAAACATATGACCACTCTGTTGATACATTCATTCGCTCTAATAAGCTTGTTGCACAACATTATAATAGATTCACAACCTTGTTTCCGACACATGTTCTAAAACCAATGTTCAATTTTGCTGTTCAGCTGAGGAACAGTGAACTCCTACTTTTGTACAATATTCAGACAACAACAGCTCTGTCACTGAAATCTTGAGATACACTTTGTTGCTAGTTGAAAGCATTAATTTGTGGCTTGGATGATATGATTGCCTTAGTAGACATAATACTCAAATTCTTACTCATATTACCAAATAATGCATGCCAAGATAATTTCAGGAAAATTCACCTTTGTGTCTGTAAATGGACTAACATGTACAAAGTATTTGTGAACTGGCTGATTATATCCAACTACATGCACACAGTACACTGTCCTATCCACTTACAAGTTGCCTTTAATTTTTAATCATGATTAGGAAAGACTAGCAATCTTTCTATAGAAACTGAAGTCATTTTCCTTTGATTAATACACAAATATATGATAAATTGAACTTTTCATCTTGTCCCAACTTATCAATTCACTGAAATATGCCAAATTATCGCACAAAAAAAATACATGGTGACCTAGACGACATATTTCAAACTTGTGAGGGACTCAACACAAAATTGAGTTAAACAGTATCCGGAGCATCGCTTTGCCTGTGCAATTAGACGATGAAATGATGTGGATGTATAATATGAGTGATTAAAAAATTAAAAGATATAAGTGAATAATCATATTTATCAACCACATCAAACAGTACCTAATTAAACATATCAAATATATAAGTGATTGAAATTTCAGAGAATCAGAATAGTGACATATTTGGACACAAATTGGATAAGATTCTTTCTCCCATTTTAACACATTCATAAACGAGCCCGAGATCTTTAATACCGCACCATATGTACACCGAAACAACCATCACTAAACATCGATGATATATCTGGTGTTCAATTTATTTAATAATATGCGCACATTCTGCTGATTTGAGGACCACATATGACTCTACTGAAATCTATTCCATCCAGAATTTGACTGCATATGATATTGTCTTCCCATAATCACAGCAAACACAAATACTTTCATGCAGACAAACTCATACAAATTTTGAGTACAATTTAGCATGTATCTTATGCTCTTGATTGAAAGGAGGTAGTTGATATCTCAACAAAAAAATCCTAATGATTATTCAGTTGCAAGAAAATGTAGGTAAATATCAATCAAAAGGCATGCCAAGCAATCATCTTCAAATCATAAGTCGGCTATTGCAAAACAAGGACAGAAGGACTACACCTGGAGTATATCAGCTACACCTTCAGGGTAGAATTCTCTATGTCTTGCAGTTCCTGGGAGAGGATCTCCTTCATCATTTTGTTCAACTTTGTCAGCTTCTACACCAATTCCCTTGTCTGGCAATAGCATATCAGTAAATGCTCCCATCTCATGTAGCTTCTTGCAAGCATACAAACAAACAGCCTACATATTGCATTATTGTCAAATAGATACCCTCACAAAAAGAACTCAAATAAGTAGCATGAACATTTTTAACATGCCTGCTGTGCAAGACGCATCGACTTGCATGGAGGACCTTCCAATTTTTCAAAAGGTGCATTACATGGAAGTTGAAGCTCGCATGAGTATTCTATCGGGCCTCCTGGAGTCTCATGACGCTTTATTGTAAACTCTGGATGAAGAATTGAATACCTGTATGTATCAAAGAAGTTAAGTGATTGCAAAATAATAAGAAGTACATCATGAAATGTGGGGAGATTTGCCCCACGTGACTGCATGTGTTTGTGTTTGTGTTTGTCTAAGAGAGAGAGAGAGAGCGAGAGAGAGTGACCTGTCACTAGGCAGTTGAGAGCAGTAAAAGTGGATGAGTCCAACAGCTGAATTTAAGCTAACAACAGCACCTGTTGATTTCACCTGGTACATCGTACCATCTACAGCTTCACCTGAATTTATGCTGCAGGTATCCTTGAGATGACTAATATCAGTCCTCTCAATGGCTTCTTTCCGCAAAGTTTCTTCACTATTCCTAGCATTCTTCAAAAAGGCTACATGGGACAAATTATCTCTGCAAATGAATCATTAATTTCTACGTAAGATGTATAAATCGTCACTTCATAATTAATGGGAAAGTAAAGTTGTGGCACAGAGGCTACCTCTCAACCATCAAAATATAATCTGATCCCGGTTTTCTAGCTCGACCTCTGGACTGAATGTAAGCCAATACAGTTTTGGCAAGATCAAAGCGGATGACAACATTACATTGCCGAATATCAAGTCCCTCCTCAGCAACACTTGTGGCAACTAAGACAGTCACCTAACAAACAGATGGATACAAATAAGTAAATGGTAGTGAGGGAACTTCAAGCAACAGATTGACAGTTCAACATACCCGACCATCTCGGAATCTGGCAATCGTATCTTGCATTTGAGAGGTTCGCATTTCTTGACTATTGTTGTGCCCTATCAAACTTGCTGATTTGACAAAACTTAGAGATGGAAGTTCCATAAACACCTGAACATCCACCAGAAATTTTAATTCATGAAGGAAGACACTAGTAGCAAGAAACAACTTCAAGACATAATACTTGTTGCTATACTCAATTGACCTTAGGAAGAACCAAGGCTGCCACAACACGTTCCACAAAGATTATTGCACGGAAGTCCTCTGTATGCTGATATTTTAGAAGTATTTTGATTAATGACTGCACCTTTGGAGTGACCTTTCCATCAGCAACTGCAGCTCCAATAATCACATCAACATGCTCCCCACCAGATACAACTAACACGGCACACATATCATCACATTATCCATCCAATGACAAATTCAGGGACCAGAGACCCCCAACTATTAAGATATACTCAAAAAGAACCATAGCACAAATACTGGTAACTCGAGCACAAAGAAGCATCTGTTAGATTATATAACTGAAAGCAAAATCCAATAAGAAGTCCATCAGACTGATTCCTCTGAGATGTAAATCCTCCGTGTCCATGGCAGTAAATATAATTGGTATACAAGAAAAAGTACAGCTGACATGAATTACTGTTGATTGACCGATTCATTAAATTATTGTTTAATTGATCAAATTAATCAAAGAGTAAAGTGAAACAGTTTTGTGTTAGCAATACAGGGTCAATACAATGATTCTACATGATCAGAGGCACAACAACGAATTTCGTTCAGGATCTTTTTCAAGTCTAAGACTTTGACGATACATAAATCAAGCAGCTAAAATCAGTTAGTTTATGTTTCACTACCTAGGACAGAATTGGAAACCCTTGCTCAGAGTTCAGAAATAATCTTTAGTTGGATAATGACAAAATGTTTACAGCATGGACCAATAATAAGTCATTATTAATGTATACCCTTAAGATAAAGATGGCAAACTACTCACCATGACTCGTAGTGAGTTCCCCTTCCTCAAGTTCATCAGGCTCATTCCCATTTACAGAAACACCATCCATGTCAGAACCCGTAGCATTATTCTCTGAAATGGCTCCTTCAGACAGATTGCATTGCAAGAGAGAGACAACTGTGACTAGGTAAGATTCTTGAAACTTGATATCAAGTTGGTAGTTTGCCCTTTCATCATTTTGCAAAGCGGTTAAGAATGCATGTGCAACCTGCCAAAAAGAAATGAAAAAAAAAAGGAAAAAACAATCGCATGAGACCAACATTTCCAGTCACCCAGAACAAAGCATTCATACCTAAATATGGCTGTCAGAATATCCACATCTCAACTTCACCACCAGCCCATCAAAAAATGAAGGAAGAGATAGCAAAAATATACAGATACAAGTAGGGAAACGAGGACATCAACTGCATAAGAGTGTAAAATACGAGCTATAATAAAGATGACAAATCACCTTGTAAGCACACCACTGTCCTAGTTCACCAAGAGCAAAATTGATTGCCCTCAATTTTTGGATCAAGTTAGCAGCACCATCGCTTTCTGTTCGTTCAGACACACCATAAACTTGTCGCAGCTCTTCCTTAGCACCAGCATCTCTCGCTCCCATGAACTGCCACTTACTTCTTCTAGAGCTTGACCGAGCTGCCTCTTCAACAGTCTGTTCCATTTGTTTTATTTTTTCGTGAAGAGACCATAAGCTAGAAGCTTTATCATACTCCACCACCACTTCTGAAGGCATCGGTACATGTTTCTCCAGTTCCTTGCGGTCTTTAATGGTACAAACTACAGAGTCTAGTTTACTCTCCAGATTTCTAATTTTTACAGCACAATCAACTTGGCTAGAAACACCTGCAACAACCAAGTACAAAGTTCTTCAGCTTGAGTTACTTAAATGAATAAACAAAAGAAGGACCTATACAACACCTAGTGCAAGAAGAATATCAGAAGAGAGAAAACAGAAAGGCCATGTGATATTTCCTAGAACAACCTAATACTTTGAGATATAGCGACACAAATTAGAAAAATACCCTTCAAGTTCACCGGAGATGCAGTCATCCCAAAAACAGATGGCCTCTTCTCTTTTGGTGTTGTGTGATAAAACTCAGACATCACCAACGAATAAGGATGCTTCTTCACTGCATGATGACATTCGTCCAGAATAAGGAGGTTTATTGCTTCCATTTTCACTATACTGTGCCTAAGTATATTCAAAAGAATTTGTGCCGTCATCACTAAGACCTGGTTAAAGAGCAGCAAAAGGAAGAAATGTTAAGTGCTTCCACAAGTTTTACACAGTAAATTGCAGTGCTTGGACTTCCCAATTCAGAATGATAATTACACATATCAAGAGTCTTGAAATTTTAGCAAGGCTATATACTACACAATGCCTTCTAGTAGGCAACTATAAATGGCCCCAAATCCGCCATTTCCATAAGATACACCACTATGATTTCAAATGATCATATATCCAAAGCTATTATGCATTTACAGTAGGAGTTTGAGATAGTTCTAAACTGCTATTTAATGGTTTTAAAGTGATGTGCCACATAATGGCAACTGACGCATGTGTATTAGAGGTGCAGCACCAAATATGAAAAAATAAGAAAGAAGTGGAAAAGAAAATGGGAAAACGTTCTATAGGTTATTGACTGCAAGCAGAGTAGCCGCATACGTCCCTAATGTGCCATGCTTCTCAGTGTTCTCACTTGGTCTCACTTATGTGTTTGGCGTCAATTAAGTTATGAAATATCTGATTGTTAAAGAACGGACCAAACAGGTAAGATCTGAAAAGGAAGAATAGTGATGTTCTAACAACGTTAAATTAGTTCATCGTATAAATTGCAGAAGCCATTGTCTTAACAAGAAAGAAATCACAGAAGAGTATTATCATGAGATGATAAATACTATTTATGAAGCTTTCCTGTCACAATTCTATACCATATGGATATGGATTTTTCCAACCAGTCTGTGAAGTAAAGAATCATAATGCTCCATCTTTGATTGAACCTCACCAGATAGAAGAGAAACCTTAATAAGATTCCAAAAGTTCCAACAAAATATATCTAGCATATGAATTGTAATGAGAATTGAACTCCGCGAATAGTAAAACTTCAAATAACAAGAGAGGTGAACTAAAGTAGTGCATCTGTTGTTGGATTCAATTTAATTGAGGGCATAATTAGCAATGCTAAAATCTAATGAACAGTTTAAATTTTATGCTATATCACTATTATCACTCATCCGGTATCAGAGAAGTTGAGCAAACACTTAAAGGGGGGAAGGAGGAAGCTTAGCATATACATAGCCATCCCTTTCAATTATAACCATAAGTGTGACATTCAAAACTACCTGCTTACTTTCAAACTCACGTTGCCACCTCCTTGCATCCCAGAAATCTTGACCCATTTCACCACAATAATGGCCAACTTGATAACCAGTTTGCTCGCGGATCACTTCTGCTTGCTGCATTTAAAGAATGAAGTAAGTGAATATGATTTACGATTGAAATAAAAAAGCATCACTGGTTGTCCAGTAGATCACTACCTGATACACGAGTGGAACTTTAGGTACCAAAAAGACAGCAAGCATTTTTTTATTTTGTTTTTGCAACTCTGTGCTGATACTTTTTATAAGCAGGACAGCAATCAGTGTTTTTCCAGCGCCCGTTTCAAGAAAAGCAATTGTGTTTCTACTCTTTGCCTGTTCAAGAACATCCAGCTGATATTGGCGAGCTTGCTCCTCGGGAAGCTTCTCTTTCGGCTCATCAACTTGTTTTCTTCCACATTTTCATCATCTTTGCTGATTTTCTCATCGTTCGGCTTCTCATTTTTATTTCGACAAGATTCCCAAGAACCTACTTGGAAGACCAATTCATTTGTTGCCTTGTCCCTCTCCCAGAAACCCTTTGCTTCCCTTGACTCCCTATCCTTCCAGCTACATGAATTATAGCGCTCTCTTCTTCTGACTCGATCCCTACCCCTCACATCCATCTCTGTATCATCTGAACCTCGATGTCTCTTCCTGCCTGAAGTCCTATCCCAAACTCTCCTCCTCTTCGATGGCTCACTACCATCAAAGAAACAAAGGTCATGGGAACCATCCTGAGAGCATGATTCGGGAACCGCAGTCATGTTAGCTCCTAAATGAACAAAATAGTCATCCTCACAGGCATCAAGCCAGTACGAGGATCTGACATCAGCATTTCGTGAACCAACCTCGTCGTCCATTTTTTTACAGCAAAATTGTTACAACAAACAACACAAAATATAAGCCAGCCCGGAATATGATCACCGGTCTCTTCTCCGAGCTGTCTATGGCAGGTATTTATGCAACATACAATATCCCAAACCAGATATCAATGCTCTAACGGTTGTATATCAACAATTTGAGCCTTTCTCCAATATTAATTCCACCCAGCACGCATTTCTTATGAAAAAACACTCAGGCCCGCAATGCTCCTGCAGAAACAGGACCTTATATGTTCCGGAACCGATAGGCTATCAAGACGCTAAAGTAACTCTGAAGTCAAGACCAAGAACTCAAGAATCTTGCAATTAAAACCTCACTAGATCAGTTCATGGGAAGACTGAGCTGCAAAGAACGCAGAAAACGGATGGCGGTGGAAGGCGACGAAGAAAATGCATAGAAGGCGACGAAGAAAATGCATAGAAGGAAGAAGAAAAGGGCAAGTCCGCGGGGAAGACGGCGAAGATGCGGCGGACCGGAGAGAATATGAAGGAGCGAGACCTGTGCTTCGATTTTATTTTGTTCATATATTCTTCTGTCTTAAAGAAGAAGAAAGAATAATAAAGGCTTTTTGTGAATTCCAATTTTGACCCTCGTTACCTTCATATGATACTATTACATCACATTTGTTCAAAACTTTGGGATACATTTCTAGTGAATTGTCACATTTTCTTAGACGGTTATATAAGATATAAAGTCCCGTGGAGTTTTATATATAACTTCAGATATTTCTGTTAGTTTTCGTGGTTGAATTATATCCGAACCAATAACTTTAAAATAAGTGATCATGCATTTGATTAATAACGAATAAATTTTTATCCAGTTTAATACTATTCGTACGATCCATCCGTTCACGTGTCGAACAATAACTTGACCTCAAATTTAAACCTCTTAACGAACACATTTTTGTCAAATTTATTATGTTGGAATTTCACCTTGCTTGACTGATTCCAACCACATAAACTTTACATTTTTTGGAATAATTAATATCAAGTTTTAGTCGAATAGATTCTACATTACTATATTCTCTTGGTAGATCTTTCTTTTGGATCCATTTGATATTCTTTTTAAATAAATATGATGCTTCACCAATATTAAACTTGAAGTTCTGGTTCTAACTTTCGGATTCTGTTTTCTTTACCTGATAGGAACGAGTTCTTATCGCTTTACCAAAAGTTATAGTTGGTGGTAATCGTGCAACTCCAATCTTTCAAACGATATAGCAACTCAAGCGTCACTTTTCGATCGCTCTACCTATCAGAGACAATTATTGCACTTCAACAACCCCTCTCTCAATAATTGCACTCCTTGAAATCAATGATAATCGAATCAGTGACATTGGCTTTTATACCAATTGTAGGATCGAGTCATGCCGCTTTACCAAAAGTTATAGCTGGTGGTAATGGTGCAACTCCAATATTTTAAATCGTATAGCAACTCAAACGTCACTGTTCGATCACTCTACCTAATAGAGGTAATTATTGCACTTCAACGTCCCTTTGTCATTTATTGTTTGATTTGATACATGCAGTTAGATGAATTAAATTAAATATGCTGAAAGTACAGTTTTTTTTTACTAATTACTAATTTAACACATACAAACACAACACTACCATTACGTATTTAAACCTGATTTAATCAATTAATATTTTCTAGACTTTCATAAGATCCTATGGCGACTGATTATCGTACATTCATTAAATTCATATCTTTTCAATCATGTACACAAATTAGTAGCCAAAACACATAACACTATGAATAATTACTGCAAGACAAAAACACATCCCCTGGCATAGCATGGGAAATATCATACCCAACAAATGTGATTTTTGGAGATCGAAAGAGATAAAATTCGGGTCGTAATTCTATAATTTCTATTTGCGACAACACATATTATTCAACATATTAACATATTCAAATTAGAGGTATAATTTTCAAAATATTATAATAGTATTTTGTCATCTTATTCATGATTTTTACTTAATAATTTTAGGGGTTTTCATGTACAAATTTCGTTGTCCATTTTTATTCTGATTTCACATTTCTATCTCGAGATGCTCCATCCGAGACCAACAAATCCAAACCATGATTGAAATATCAATTCAAACCATTTGTGGCTTGTGCTTTGGTCAATTCATGAGCACCCTTAGGCTCCCGTAGCAACGGCAGCCGGAGGTGTACATTGGAATAATGTAATACATAATTTAAAAAATATTAATATTCTTTTATTATAAGATAAAAAAATATATGATTTCTTTAGGTTATCCAGTCAATAAATATATTTTAGCAGAGATTTTGATCGATCAGTATGACCTGTTCACCAAATCAAAATCCAAGCCAACTCACAAAGGTCAGAGTTCTATTATCAAATAATATTCATATAATATATATTCACCGCCACTTATATGCAACACTTGATTTATCTAGACAAATACCGTTTAGTATGAAAAGAATAATATAATTAGTTCCCGTTATTTAAAATGATTAATTTATTTTGTTTGAATAGTTCATTCCTTACTTATTTATTATGCTTAAAATGACATAAAGTTTTATGTTTGATAATTTATGTAAAAAGTTTGGTAATTTATGTAAATGCCTGTTGAATAGAGCGTGCATGAGTAAGAGTAATATTAGGATCGATGACCCCCTGACAAGCTCTCGAACGTCAAGTTGCAGACATTGCGTCGTTTGATCGTGGCCCGTATAAAAGTGAAGTCTAAATTTAGCGGGTAACACTATTTATGCTGCAGATAAAGTCGGTTGTAGCGGAAAAACATGACTGATATGAAACAACACTAATGGTTAGATTCGCATCTCAATGCATATGATAGATGCACCATCTGTTGTCAAATATATAAGGGACTAAAGTTATATTTTGACTAACAGATATAGTTTTTGACATTGTGATATGTTTGATCCTATTATTATCACTGATGAAACATATGCTTTTGGCGATGGATAAAAATTGAGTGTCATAGGCACCGGCTCTTAAATCCCCTTACTATCAACTTTGCTATGTTGTTTTTTTGAAATAAAATGTTTGAATGGAATTAAATACTTTCTCAAGCATACAAATAATTTCTCAAGAGGGCGTGGATCATTACAATGAACTCTTTTGTTTAGTGTATGTGAGTGAAGGGTTTGAGAACTGGTCATAGGAGCTCTCACACAACTCGGACACCAATTCATGGATCAAAATTTCAGATCGCGTGCTTTTGAATGTGTTTAAAAATAGCACGGAGTGGGGAGGAGCTGACCAGCTCAGCATGCATCAGGGCGATGCTCACCAGAACTGGTCGCACGGGTCTGATTCCTGAGTTGCAATAACTCGTATTCTTGAAAACTAATGAGCACCGAAAAGTATATCAGATCTGATATAAAAACCAAATGGAAAACATCTGATATACTGTTAGGATTAAGCGCTTACCACTAGGCCAAAAGTTGTAGCTGTTCGCCAAGGTGCAACTTTATTTCCTTAGAATATGGCAGCGCAGATTGCACCTGTTATGTGTGTTTGGGTTAGGTCTTTAGGTCCATGAGCCCATAGATGTGTGTGTCTAACTGCTGATACTGTCTCAATTCCCTTAGAGATCAGTCTTACCCTTCCGCTACAATCGGTCCTGTCCCCAACAGAGATAATATTACCCGTTAAGATCTGGCATCATACTTTTACAGTTCACATGGCCAACCAGATCAAGCGGTACACCGTCAGCAACTTGAAATACGAGAATTTTCCAGGAGGTCAGCCATCTCAGTACTGCTCATCCATGTACGCTTAACTCAACAATCCATCCACCCTCGAAAAAGTATAGAAAAATGCTTCTTGGGAGACTCGAACCCCTGACCTCACTCTGATACCAATTGTTAGGATCAAACACTTACCACTGAGCCAAAACCTATAGCTGTTCGTCAAGGTGTAAATTTATCTTCTTATAATATGGCAGCACAGGGTGTCCCTATTATGTGCATTAGGGTTGGACTATTAGGCACATGAGTCCAGGGAGGTGCGTGTCTAACTGCTGGTGCTGTCTCAATTACCTTAGAGATCAGTCTTACCCTTCCCCTACCGTCGACTCTATCCACATCATAGATAATACTATCCGTTAAGATCTAGCATCACACTTTTACAACCCACATGGCCAACCAGCTCGAACGGCACAACTTCCGCATCTTGACGTACGAGAACTTCCCAGGAGGTCACCATCACAGTACTGCTCTCACCCATGCATGCTTAACTCAACATATGCTCTCTAAAATTGATTTGGTAAAAATGCTTAAAAACATGAAAGCTGATAAACAAATAAAACACGGAGAACACGGAATTTTTTTCTGAAAGTTCGGAGTTGAATCTCCTTCGTCTCCTCTTCTTCCATTGCTGGAAGGAAATATAAGACTTTAATCTTACAGCAATCTGTACAGACCAACCTCAGCTGGGACTTACCAATTGCTCAAAGCTGAGACTCCTAGATACCCTGTTTTCACTTGTTTAACGTCTGTATGAGAAAGACTACAAACACTAAGTTTTACGTCTTCATGTCATGACAACTTTGAGAAGTTTTGATTTGTGATTTACTCGGCTATTCTATTCAGCTCTCGGCTCTCATATATGTGAGTGAATCTATGTGTGATAAATATTATAGTGTAAACTCACTTTCTCAAATGTTTTCTCATACACCGGAGGTGTTTATTCAAATCTAATGTCTTCATCTTCTTCCCAAGTTGTGCAGTCGACTATAGTGATTCTGTGTTTAAGCTCTCGGCTGTGCCTCAACTAACACCTGGGCAACAACTCTCAGCTTGTACACCAGCTGCCACTTGTGTATACCAGTTCTCGACTGTTTCTTTTTGTTTTTTTGGTTTTTCGTCGCACGCTATTTTAATCAATTCGGCTCTCGATATATATATAGCCTCTGATCTGATATATTGATCAGACACAAGTTCCTAGCCGTTGAAAAAGCTTCAGTAAAGTTTATGACATTGTTGTACCTTATTTCCTTCGTCATTTAATGCTTTGCGGGCTTTGTTGACTTTGAACATGTAAGTTCTGTCTCGATCAGACAAATTCGTTTGTCTTCTAGTATTCTGAATAAGGTTTGTACAAACTAATTCGACTGAGCTGATATCCTTCGGGTCTGGTCGAAACTTCGTTCTGATCTGTTGTAAGCTGTTCTAAGCTGGTCTCCTCTCATCTGATCTGTTCTGCTTGGTTATTCCTCTTTCAGCTCTAAGCTGTTTCGTTTCTTAATTGTTTTGCTTTGAGCTGTTTCTGTTTTGTTATGCTCTGAGCTGATTCTGAACTGCTTCTCTGAGCGATTTTGTACTGTTCTTATCTGAACTGCTCTAAGCTGACCTGAACCGATTCTGCTCTGAACTGTTCAACGCTTCTCAAATAAGCTGCTCTTGTTTTCATCTGTTCTTATCTGCTTTAAGCTGATTATGTACTATTTTTATCTGAACTGCTTTCTTCACATTAGATCTGAACTGATTCTGCTCTGAGCTGATCTAAGCTGCTTCTCTAAGCTGATCTTACTCCGAGCTGGGTCAGCTTGGATGTCGTCTGCTAGATCAGTTTGGGCGTACCATACCTTTCCAGCTTAGACCTCTAAGCTTCTTCGTCTTCTGATATGTTTCACTAGGCTCCTAGCTGATCTGATATGTTCTGTTTGCTTTGTACCGTTTTGATCTATAATGCTCTTCTCTAAGCTGATCTGTTCTAATCTATCTGAGTTGTTCGAATTTTCTGATCTGTTCGCTCTGAACTTCTCTGCTTATACTGTTCATCTTATATGTTTTGCTTCTGAGCTAATCTATTCGTCTGAGCTGATCTTCTTTTCTCAGCTGAACCGCTCTTGCTCTCTGAATTGGATCGCTCGAAACTGATCTCCTTCTTCCAATTGAGCTCAACCTTCGCTCGTACAGTGCAGTCCATTCTGATATGTTTCACTAAGCTCCGAGGCCCGAGCTGATATTTCGATCTGGCCTGCATACTCAAGTAAATACTTCAGTACGAAACACAGAAAGTTTTGTGTTTATCAAAATCATGTCAGATTTGTTTCCAGATCCAACAGAGGCCTAAAAAATAATATGATTAATAAAATGTTTGAGGTGGATGAAAACGTTTTTTATATGATTAAATAAATTTGCGATACGGTAGTAAAATTGGTTTTATCTTTTTGATAAGCAAATATAAAAACGATGTTAGTGATTGAATGTATATCATGATGACCAATGAAAAATAAATATCTATTACTTTAATTGACACGAAATAAGTAATAATCGAATAGTAACATGATATGAGATTGATCGTAATATTTCAAACTAATACTCGAACAAAACGGGTACAATACCTTAATACTATGTGTAAAATAGAAGATATGTATATAATATAGCACCTCCTAATATCTATTATTTTTTAGGAAAATCATAATAAAGTCTTGAGAAAGTTCCGAGATAAGGGAAATCCCAAATCATTCTGTGTAAATGCAACTTTTTGTCAAGATTCATCTCTTTTCTCATAATAAAATAACACACCACCAGCATGCCTTTAACTTTTCCTCGTGGATATCCTTTTGTGATAGTATACTTTGGCATATTCTCCACCATATTTTTTTTTTCTGCAAATAATAAAATATATTTGAACCATTAACCCCTGATGAGAAAACAATATCTAAAAAATGTGACATGTCTTTTCTTAGTTTTTTCTAGTCCCATCCCATGATTTTTTGATAATCCTAAATGCTATTTTTATATTATATATTTTCAGATGTACTTTGTTGACATTTTAGTACGCATTTCTAATATTGAAAGCTGATTTCATTTAAATTCTCCATTTGACTTGTGATAAGTCAAATGGATTGACTTTTCAAGAGAGATTTAGTAGTTTATGTATAAATGATTGACTTATCAAGAGAGAAATATTATAAGAAAAGACTATTGAGGTGATTTAGTAGTATATGTATTTGACTAATTAACTACAAAATATAGATAATTGATTTAAAATTAGTTAAGATTTTATTGGCTATCATTTATATATTATACTGTTAACCCGTCTGGTCATGTCAATTATTGAAATTGAATATTGAATTCATTTAATCTCATACCAAATTCGGTTCAATTATTATTTATATTTATGATACAATTAAATCACTAGTTATTTATCTCATATCCTATGATCATTGATTATTTATCTCAAAATTGGTAAATCAATAATATAATTACATATCATCTATCTTATGATTTGACACATTATCCAAAATTTAATCAATCAAATCAAATATATTTCTATTTCTCCAATACTATTATCATCAAACACAAATATTTTATAATCAAACCATTTTTACACTCATATTACCCTTCAGTGGTAACTACGTAAAAAAGGAATGATGATTAATTAATTATTTTAATACAATGAATAGGAGTATACAGTTAACTTAACTATTGAAAACCTCTGAACCGCATTCTATAAAATAATTTGAGGCTACTATTTGAAGAGTTAATACGCGGATTTATATCGATAATATTTAAAGAATAAGTTATTTTGATATTAATTGCTTTCGAAATGTGTTTACTAATTTTTTCGTAAATTTCGGAGAAAAAAAAATTATATTTATATGTTAAAGTTTCGAGGAAAATGTTTATTCATGTTGAATTTTTCGTTATCCGTGGAACTACTTCTTGAGTCACTACATTAGCTAGATTTCATCGATACATTTCTGCATAAAATAATGCTTTATCAACTAATGATTCATTGAATATTTATACATTCATATTTTGCGATTTTACCGTGCAAGTTATTTACTTGTAAGGCTTTATGTTTAAATTAGTATATAGAAGAATTTATTTTACGAAGTATTCTAAAATTTAAGTGTTGCTGAAATTCTTATGCAAATAATATTTGCTTTCTATTTTTATAAGTTTCATTCTGAATGATGTAATTTTGCTCTTGAAATTTAGGGTATCATAGGTAAAAAAACCACATTTTCCTGTGCTTGTGTCCATGCTAATTCCAGTTTCAAATCAACTATTAATCGGATGCATCTGGATAATTCGCCTTTTATTCATTTTCTCTCAATTTATCCAGAAGGAGAAGCAAGTCAATTGTACTTTGATGTCATAATCATGAATACATGTCTGTGGAGATGACTTAATAGTCTTGTGTAAACTATGTTTTGATGTTAGTAAACTTTAAATGTGCCGGGTATGTTGACTCGGCCGGTATCATTGCTCCAAAAAGACAAGTGAATGAACAATTACACAACCCATTAACCCCGTCAAATTACGGATTATGGCAAGTTGTGTGTCTAACAACACTTCTTCTTTACGTCTCAATGAGAAGACTACAATACTTATTTAACGTCTCTATCCAAAGACTACAAGGGAGATGAATATATTGTGGTTTTGAATCACCCGCAGAACCTAATCAGTTCATCATAGGAATCTGCGAGTGAATCGTGTGTGAGAGTTTTACAGTGTTTGCTCACTCTCTCTATTGTACTCTCGCACATTGGGAAGTGCTTATCTCTGAGCTGGTCTCTCGATGTCTTCCCAAGGTGTGCTGTCGAATAAGATTTCCCTTTGAAGCTCACGATTTTTGCACCAGCTCACACCTGGGCACGAAACCCGCTTGTACATCAGCTGCTACCAAAGTGTGCAAGCTTTCGACTAAGCACTGCTCTTCGTTTTCTGTTTTTCTCGACAAGAGCTCCTCTCATCTTGCATTCTGTTTTCTGCTCATATCTTCGGCTTGTGCTACTGATCTAGATATAAAGCTTTTGATCTGTTATATCCGTTGTACACAAAGTTGTAGCCGTTGTAAAGGCTTCTGACAAAGTTGTAATTTGTGTCCTTTTGCAAAAAATGCGTTGCAGGCTTTATTTGACTTGAGCTATTTTCTTTATGTCGCTTGCAGCCTTTGTAAACTTCGAGCTCTGTAGAGCTTGTACCTGATGTAGACAAGACGCAACAAATCAGTCTGAACAATATTATCTTCATAAAGCTTTGTGTTCAAACTGCTTTGTTCGCTTCAGATGGTATGTCCAGATCTGGTCTACCAGCTGATGTCCTCCCAGCTGGTTTCTTCTTATTTGTAATCTACTTTTGAGCTGATATGCGCTTCTTCTATATGCTGCACTTCTCATCTACTCTTGTTCACATCTGCTCTTGAACATTGCAGGGCTGAGCTTGTTTCCTTCCCACCTGGTTTCTTCTTTCACTACAGCCATCTTCCTTCACGATTCCTTTGGTATCGAACAGCATGTGATCCTCTGCACTCGACAAATCTTGCACCAGTGATTATATCCGTTATTCTTTGGATCACATATGCTCTCAGCTTTTACTGGATCTTTAATCTGCGCTTGATCATCAATCCGAGCTGTTAATCTCCTGAGCTGCTTTTCCTTTGCTGTACCATATTGGGCGTCCTCTCACTGCTCCAGCTTGGATGTCTTCCGCCGCACTAGCTTGGGCGTCCCCTCACTGCAGCATTGTAGCTCTCGTCCAATCTGATCTGCTTCAGTATTTATCCAGCTTGGACTTATGGAGATTGATCGAGTACTTGGATTTCTTCTTCTTCTACATGGTTCACGATCACAGCTCCTACTTATAGGTTCTTCCTCATCTTCATCTTCATCTTCATCTTTCACAAAAAACCCATTTCTCGTAAGCATCTAGCTTGACTTATATCTCTGATCTGGTCTTCTTCTGTCCAAGCTGGTTTGCCCTTAACCAGTTTGGATATCTTTTACGCTGTTCTGGGACTACACATCAATCTTAAATCGTTAGTGAATAATAACAGAGTTTGTGTTAATCAAAATAAAACTTCGATCCGCAAACACAGATCCAACATGTTGTATAATTATTTTTTTCGAAATTGTAAGATATACTTTGATTATTTTTATCATTCATGACCACAACATGACTTTGGTATAGAGTATGAATAGTTTAAATGACAGTAAATCACATTTTAAGTTATTGTCGTCGACCCACGACCGATACGTTTGATTCGTATTTGATAAATCATCAATCTTAATTTAATATATTACAAACTATATTAGTAAGTTAAATCGTACTAATTAAACTTTGTTTGAGAAATAATTAACAATTAATAACAATTATCCGGTCTACCACCTTGGACATTTTTTCACATTTAATCATCAATCAGTAACTTAGGGACACATTAAATTGCTATAAAAATCTCAGTATTGTGACAACAAAATGGTGACCGTAGAGGGAATAAACACATTATCTAATATCAAATGTCAAATAATAAATAATAAAAACTCTTAAATGAAAATAAAATATGATTTTTATAAAATGAATTGTATAAAGAAAAAAAAATCGACACAAAGAGACCCTCGTTTTCCCATTATTGGTACAAAATCCACCCCCCCCCCCCCACCATCCCTCACCCTCCAACCTTAACTACACTACAGAGGCAACTGGCAACCCCCCCACCCAGTCTCCTGCCCAGCCGGTTAGGTGCGTTCGTTTACATTTACGCACACATCAACACACACGCACTCATCTATACATATAACCCCGTTGCGTGTGTATCTATCTCTACATACGTCTCTCCTCCGATCGTCCTTCACCAGTGTTTCCTAGTAAGTTTTCTTGTCTCTGAACTCCACATTTGTGCTCACAATCGATCAACCCATGCCTGTTTGTGCGCGGATAATTGCGAGTTTATGCATGCTATTGAGTAGATTCGGGACAATCTGATATGGGGCATAAGAAGCGTTACATCGCTCCTCGCTCAAAGGCCCCACAGGCACCGTCAGTGGCGGCGGCCGATGTCGCAGATATCGCCGCCGCCGCCGCTACCCCGGACAATCCTACTGCTGTTGATTTTGCTGTTTCATTACCCGACCATTCCCCAAACTCTGGTACTAGGACACAGGGGAAATTTGATAACGTGGATTTGGAAAGTGATGTTACCAGTGCAAACCCTTCTTCTGCAACATATGTCTCGATAAAGGCTGAATGCGAGCGGGCCCTCACGGCTTTGAGGCGGGGGAACCATACCAAAGCCCTAAGGTTGATGAAGGATTTGTGCATGAAAAATGAGAATTCTCCATATTCTGCATTGATTCACCGTGTTCAGGGGACTGTATGTGTGAAAGTAGCCTCGATCATTGATGACCCAAATGCTAAACAGCGGCACTTGAAAAATGCGATTGAGAGTGCTAGGAGGTCCGTGACTTTGTCCCCTAATTCTATCGAGTTTGCACACTTCTATGCGAATATGTTGTATGAGGCTGCAAATGATGGGAAGGAGTATGAAGAGGTGGTGGTTGAGTGTGAGAGGGCTTTGGGGATAGAGAACCCCGTGGACCCTGCGAAAGAGAGTTTGCAAGAGGAGAATCAGCAGAAAATTCCTACTGCCGAGGCTCGAATAGCTCATGTTCAGGCTGACCTCCGATCTTTGATTCAGAAGTCAAACATTGCATCTATTTCGACTTGGATGAAGAATCTTGGCAATGGAGAGGAAAAATTTCGGTTGATTCCAATCAGGAGAGCTACTGAGGATCCAATGGAGCTAAGATTGGTTCAGGCGAGGAGGCCAAATGAAATAAAAAAGGCGACCAAGACTCCTGAAGAACGAAGGAAAGAGATAGAGGTAAGGGTGGCTGCAGCTCGGCTTCTACAGCAGAAGTCTGAGTCCACTAACTTGGGGAATGATAGGGACAGCAGTAATAACGGTAGCAAGGGGCTGGATTCTACTCCAGGGTCGGGCCAAAGAGTAGGAGAAAGAAAGAAAAGCGGCAGTGCGAGGAAGAATGCATCTTCAGCAGAGAGAAGAGATTGGGTACAATCTTACTGGAATTCGATGAGTTCGGATAAGAAGAAAGACATGCTCAGAATTAAAATTTCGGATTTAAAAGCACATTTCAGTTCATTAAAAGATGGTTCACCTAGTGAACTGCTTAGTAAAGCCCTATCATTTGGGGAATTAAACAAAGCATGGAAGTTTTGGATGTGCTGTCGCTGTGATGAGAAATTTGCTGATGCTGGTTCTTTCATGCAGCATGTGGTTCAGGAGCATATGGGTAGTTTATTGCCCAAGTTGCAGTCAACATTACCCCAAAGTGTTGAAAATGACTGGGCAGAAATGCTACTTAACTGTGCTTGGAGACCTTTGGATTTAAATGCAGCAGTTAGGGTGCTTGAAAAACATTTGAAACCTGAGAAAACCGATTCTTCTTGTGAGCCATTCTCCAGAAATGGGAATGATGATGCGAGAGAATGCTTCGTCGATACTTATTGCAATGGATTTGAATGGGATTCATCACCTGGGAAGAAGAAATCCGGCGATAATTGCAACTTCAGTTCTCAGGATAACAGAGACTTTGAAGATGTTGAGTGGATGGACTGTGATGGAGATCAAAATTGTAAGGAAAGTTTACTTCATGAAAAGTGGCCTTTGTCTGATGACCCTGAACGTGCAAAGCTTCTAGAAAGAATCCATACTGTTTTCAAGGCACTTATTAAGAACAAATGTCTTGCATCTAGTCACCTTAACAAGGTCATGCACTTTGCAGTGGAGGAGCTTCAGAGTCTTGCGAGTGGGTCACAGCTTCTTAATTCCAATGTGGACCAAACGCCTGATTGCATATGTTTTTTGGGGGCTCCAGAACTTAAAAAAATTCTTACATTTTTGCAGGAAATATTCCATTCTTGTGGACTAGGTAGATATTCTGATAAAAGTACTGCCCTAGATGATTCAAACATCAAACTGCGGGGAAATGACATTAAGGAGAAGATACGTTTTAGCCAAGATGCATCATTTTTGGTGCTTGATGAGCATTTTCTTCCGTGCAAGCCCAAGCAATTATCTTGTGATGATGCTGTTAATGATGATTCTAGTTCGACGGCATCCTCACATGTCAGCTATGATGATGGTGTTGTACTTGAGTCAGAAGCGTTGTTATCCTGGATATTTACAGGCCCTTCAAGTGGTGAACAATTGGCATCCTGGTCTCATGCAAGAGAAGAAAAGGTTCAGCAAGGCTTGGAGATTCTCCAGTTGCTTGAGAAGGAATCTTATCACCTGCAAGGTTTGTGTGAAAGAAAACGGGAACATATAAGTTATGAAGAGGCCCTACAGGCTGTGGAAGATCTATGTTTGGAAGAAGGAAAGAAAAGAGAGCATGTGATTGATTTTGTCCGTAGAAGTTATGACTCCGTCCTAAAGAAAAGGCGAGAAGAGCTCATCGAAAATGACAGTGAAGTTACCATAATCAGAAATAGATTTGAGTTGGATGCCATAGCAAATGTTCTAAAGGATGCAGAATCTCTGAACGTTAACCAATTTGGTTTTGAGGAGACTTATAGTGGTGTAATATCTCATCTTGACCTAGAATCTGGTGAAGAAGATGATTGGAGAACAAAAGACTACCTGCATCAGGTTGACTCTTGCATAGAAGTTGCAACACAGCGACAGAAAGAGCAAGTTTCTATTGAGGTATGGCGCATTTGTGAATTTTTTATTATCTGTTGTCAGTCAAGAATCTGTGTTGCTTTTTATCTCACATTTTTTAATGATTCAGATAAGCAAATTAGATGCAAGAATTATGCGATTAGTTACGGGGATGCAGCAGTTGGAGGTTAAGCTTGAGTCCGCTTCCACACAAGATTTCCAATCAGTCTTAATCCCTCTAGTAAAGTCATTTATGCGGGTAAGTATCTTGTGAAACTGCTTCCCATACAATCCGTGCGGATGCTACTAGTGCCCTTTATTACGAGTTATATGTTTATAATTCATCTTTTTGCAGTCTCACTTGGAAGATCTGGCAGAGAAAGATGCCACAGACAAATCTGATGCTGCCAGAGAGGCATTTCTAGCTGAACTTGCGCTGGATTCAAAGAGGGGCATTGGTGTTGGAGTTGATATTTTAAAAAATGTGAATGACAGGACAAAGGATAAGAGAAAGAGCAAGGAAAGCCGGAAGAACAAGGATACAAAGGTTTGAACCAAATGACTGAACCTCCTGTTTATTGAGCTCTAGAATACTGAGCAGCTGTTTAATTGTTATTGAATCTGGTTATGCTTATTCAGGCTCCTAATTCTGATGAGCCACATGATCGGATTGCTGAAGAGATGTATGCTTCTCCTTCTCTGGCAAAACATATTAAGAGCAATATTTTCTTTTGTTTCTAAGCTTTGTTTTTTATTGCTATCTTACTTCAGATTGCTACCCAGTGCTTATCATGAGGAGGTTCCACGGTCTGAAATTGATGTTCATGAGATTGATGATGCCTTGCGACTACAGGAAGAGGAGTACAAGCGGAGAATTGAACTTGAAGCTGAGGAAAGAAAGCTTGAAGAAACTTTGGAATATCAAAGGCGAATAGAAAATGAGGCTAAACAGAAGCATCTTGCGGAGCAAAATAAAAAAATTCTAAAACATCTAAAAAGTCCGAAACAGTTCCAACTTCCTATACTTACTCAAAGACCAATGATGATGACAAAGATGCCATTGAGCAGTGGACAACTACTAGGAAGGTAAGGGTTCATTTATCTCGTTCCCAGTTTGAAGGTCCAAATCAGCTGGTGCACAGGAGCGCACTTGCGTTTTGGTTGCATTTGTTTTGAGGAAAAAATGTTGATTGTAAATTTTTTTACAATGCTATATATACATAGAAAGTCACATATAAGATTATACAATTACTATTAAATTACAAGCTACCTGAAACGTTTGGATTTTTTTTTTTCAATTAAGGTGTATTGGGATACTACCGTAATTTAGTGGGTATTGTTTAAGCCTATATCTAACCCTCTTTGTACACGTAGCATTATCCAATTTTGTTTTCATCTGACTCTCTTTGATGCAGGAGGATGGACTTACTAAAATTTCTGAAGGTCTATCAAAAAACAATGCTGATGGGGATATGCCGAAAACTGGTAGTTGTTTGATGATATTATCCAAAAGTATATTAGCTTTTTTTCTGTATCACTTTGGCCAAATTTTTTTATAAATATGCTATTGGATAATCTCTCACAGTATTAGAAAATGGTGATAATCCACAAGATGGGTTATTTTCTGATCGCCGGTCAGGAAGGAGAGTTAGACGGCATAAGGGTCTTGCTAAGTTGACCGATGGAAATAATCCACCACTGACAACTGAAAGAGAAGATAATGATGCTGGTCAATCGGTGCCTGGACAAAATCTTGTTGCTGATGCCGGTAAACAGTTTTTACAAAATGGCTGATTGATCTGACTTCCTTTTGTTACAATAGGTGGAAATTCTGTGATTATATTCTTAATGCGATGCGTTCTTGTCTTTTATTTCGTGTTTCTTTCTTACAATTTGTTAATGAGTATTTTCTGGTCAATATAGCTAATGTGTAATTGCATTATGGAGTCCCCCAGTATTTTTGATCAAAAGTGGGTAAAGATGAACAATAGCTGATGTCTATCTTTTTTTTTTGTGCTTTTGTGCGTGTTTAATTGAAAATTTTCTTGCCTATCATCTTAATTGTGTTGCTGGATTATATTTGCCTTTCCTTCCCAGTCCTAATACTAATCTATTTGTTATCATCTGTAATCTTTTAGTACATTTGCGCCTATCAGTTATGCCTTTTATGGCATAATAAACTGGATCAATTATTATTATAGTCGACTTTAGATAGCCCTCGTTTTGCAGAAACCATCTCAAAAACATTGAGACAGCTTCAGGTAGAGGATGATGATGACGAAAGGTTTCAAGCTGACCTTCAGAAAGCTGTACGTCAGAGTCTTGGTAGGTGTCATATTTTGTTTGTTTCTCTTTTTTATTATGTTTCTACTCAGGAGTTTCCAAGAATCTTCTTTTGATTATATTTTTCACGATCTTGATTGTAATTGGG
>KQ988191.1:78928-132722 GCA_001598015.1 Dorcoceras hygrometricum
AGAACTACATGATTTTGAATTGTGATTGATAACATAGGACAAAGTTAATTTTGACCCTCTTGTTCTCTTCGTAGAATATACTTTAATCCTTTTGTAGAGATGAATGTACGTATTTTTGCGAGTCGTTTATTCACTTACATGTCCTATATCTGCCAGACATTCCATGCGCATAAAAAACCTCCACCGACATCAACCCCATCAATGCCACAAAAGGAGCTGCTAGGAATCAATGACAGTGAAGTTAGGGCGGATGATGCTAGTGGAACGGATTCATATGGAACAGGGTTAACAAATGATGTTGGTGAATACAATTGCTTTCTCAATGTCATAATACAGGTTGGTATTTGAACTATGCTATTTAATTCTTGCCAGTAGTTATGTCCAGTTTCCATTTGTTTGTAGTCTTCAAGGTAACATCTTCCTTGAATCTGAGCTATTGATTTTGTCTTTTTTGTCAACGAGTCCTTGTGGCATCTAAGGCGATTTCGAGATGAGTTTTTGCGGAGATCATTGTCAGAACATGTTCACATTGGTGACCCTTGTGTTATTTGTGCCCTATATGGAATCTTCATTGCTTTGAGCATGGGATCTACTGACAACAGAAGGGAAGCTGTTGCCCCTACCTCTTTAAGAGTTGCCTTGAGCAAGTTGTACCCAGAGAGCAATTTCTACCTGGAGGTGAAGCCACTTATTGCTGCTATGAGCCTTTTCATTTCTGATACATTTTCAGTACATTTTCGTGAAACATAAGGGCTCGGTAGTAGTTCAAATATATGAGTTTCTCAATCATACAGGGTCAGATGAACGATGCTTCTGAAGTGCTGGGGGTGATATTCAACTGTCTTCATCGATCATTCACTCCTTGTGCATCTGATACAGAATCGGAAGATAGTGACTGCACAGGTTCTTGGGACTGTAGCAATGGCTCTTGTATTGCGCACTCAATATTCGGGATGGACATATTCGAGAGAATGAACTGCTACAATTGTGGCTTGGAGTCTCGATATCTGAAATACACATCTTTCTTTCATAATATCAACGCGAGTGCTCTCCGAACGATGAAGGCATGTCTTTTTAGACCTACATATTATTGTAATAACTTTTATACTTATGGTGCTTGTGGTAGCGTGAAGGTATGGAACTCCATGGATTAGATTGTCCAATATTTTATTCTGCAGGTTATGTGCCCAGAGAGCTCCTTCGATGAGCTTTTGAACCTGGTTGAGATGAATCACCAGTTAGCTTGTGATCCAGATGTTGGTGGTTGTGGAACGTTAAATTATATTCACCATATTCTCTCCACTCCGCCACATGTTTTCACCATAGGTAACTCGAATTTCATGCAGGAATCCTGTCTTTTTTTTTGTTTTTTGTATTTTTGTATTGCACTCTGTATGTGCCAAAGAGTGATCTTTGCTGTTTTGTAATTTTAAATACAATTCTTGGTCTTTGCCTTTAGTCCTAGGTTGGCAGAATACTTGTGAGAGTGTTGAAGATATAACGGCAACATTGATTGCCTTATCTACTGAGACTGACATCAGTGTCCTGTACCGAGGTCTGGATCCGCAAAATAAACATTCCTTGGTATCAATGGTATGCAGCTCTGATTAATTTGTAATTGCAATTTATTTCTGGCATGTTTCTTTGTTATTTTGAGAAGTAATAATTCTGTTATTTGTTGCATTTCGATGATAAACATGGTATTCCAACAATCATTCCGTGTAAGTCTGAAGTCAGTATCTTGTGATGACGCTATTAATTCTTAAAGGCTTGGTTACTTCTGTTGTTTTTGTCCCTGTCTGTTGCTTAATGATGCTGCTTCATCTAACTCTGTGCATTGACCTATAAGAATATTATGCATTTTTGTTTTTGGTTATTGAACTAAATAATGCTTTATTTATTTAAAATCAATGGATGTAGTCAGTCCAAGCCATTTTGTTTGACTTGTCGAACATAAGCGTTGTTCTTTTTTAGCATTTCCTACAACCCGTGCTCATCGCTCGATAATTAAAATTTTGTGAATTCATGTGTCTAGTTTTCCAACAGATTTTTTTTCCAAACAAAGCATCTTGGTGTTGTATTGTGCAAGTTTGAGTTCGTATTCCAGCAAGGATGCCAATTTAGCTAGATGTTTGTGTTTTTGGTTCCTTTTTAAAAGGTTTGCTAATTTGGGGACTTTTAGGTTTGTTACTATGGACAACACTATCACTGTTTTGCCTACAGCCGGGATCATGAACAGTGGGTCATGTATGATGACAAGACTGTGAAGGTAAACTTTTCTATCTAGTTGAGTCTCCTGATATTCAAAAAACACATCTTTAATGTGTCCATCTATAATTGGAAATTAGGTAATCGGTGGCTGGAATGACGTTCTTACAATGTGTGAAAGAGGACACCTCCAACCCCAAGTCCTCTTGTTTGAAGCTGTAAACTAGTTTCAATATGCTCCTTGGCATTCTGAAGATATGAGGTTAGCTACCGTTCGTTGTTGGATATAATGATGCATTATTCATTCTCATCCTGAACGGGGCTTTGGAGCTAACTGATACAAAGCCCTAAACTGTATAGAATAGTGGAGCTTCCATTACACAGCGAATTTAGAAATTAAAAAGTTAATCAGTGAAAAAAGGAAAATCAATATTCATATTGATGCTGATGATCTCAAGTTGCTGATGAGGATACTCTCTCATGAATTATCTGGTTCTTGTTGAAGAGAAAGCAACGATCAAGGACAAAGTACCTACTTGGATGCTTAAATAAACTCTAGCCGTTGGGCTATTCTTTACGGTGAGTCGGTGACCATTGCCATCTTTCTACAAATATCAAGACTCTCGACAGTTCTTAGGTCCACATATCAACTAGCTGCCGGTACAAACTTGTGAATAGATTAGACTTTGGCCTCATGGACTCTGTTCCCTCCATACCAGAGTACAATAATTCCCTTATCATATTTTGAGAATTTTTTGCCTAGGCCATTGTCAAGAATTTTTGTTTGTCCTGATAAAGACACTATTATTGGCAGAATTATTACGCCTCCCACACTCGCGGATTCTTGTCCATATATTGCTTTTGCCTACTGCATCTGTGTGTGCGTGTCTGTATGTGTTTTTTCGATACATTGATAGATGGGGCAGGGAATAATGGTTTATCCCCCTTTTTCTAACTAGGCAATTAAATTACTCCAAATGTGTCTGAACTACACCTCACTTGCTTTTGTTCATAAAATAGGAAGAGAATGAAAACAATACATGAAGTTTGGTTCCCTTCTAGGGTCTATTATGATAAAAGAGCAACTTTGGTTTGCGTGGTTGGTTCAAAGGAAAAAATGGAGTCAAGAGGAGATTAAAGGGAAATAATAAATGGTTATTGATTATTGACAGATGCATGTGAAAGGACTGAATAATAATTCAAGATAAAAGATTTTTTAGTGGTTATCTTGTCAACTTCCGAAAGAAAAATTGAATGATATGTTCTTTTCTTGAAGTCGATTGTGTATAAGAAAACATACAAGTCTTTCCAAAATACAAGAAATTATCTGATAGCATCATGTTGAAATTATTTTACTCAAACACTTTACGGGAAAAATTTCTATAAATGCCAAGTTTCAATAGTGTTATATTTATACCATATGTAGACCATCAAAACGTTTAACGTCTTATATTTTTTTTTTGAAAAGTTAACACATTAATGGGTTAACCCTCTGTTTAGGTCAGAGATCGCTTGGCCCATACAGGTGGTAAATCGAGGGATATGCACGAGTATGCAAGGGTCCGAGGGAGAGGAGCCATATAATGGACTAATCCACGGAGCATACCTCCATAATATTTCAATGGAGAATATGCTCCACACGAGAATCGAATCCGTGAAGTCGGGGAAGTTATTCCCATATCACCCTAGGTCTTACCAACTCGCCTGTGTCCCTGGAGGCGTTTAACGTCTTATATAATATACTAATGATGGAGCATATTTAAAATTTAATTAAAAATCTACACTAACTAATAAACAATTAGCATATTCAGAAACAAAAAAAAATACTAAACTTGCACCAAGTGATGAATGGCCTATAAATTTAGACTCCCCCTACTTTCTCGCAAGAAACCTTAAAAGAGGTTCCCGAGTTAACAACACTTGTCCCCAATGGTCACACTTTGAAAGAAACCATCTCCAACATTTTCGCACCTCTATTTATCCTATTTTTTACTCGTTCAAACTGTCCCCCATGACGAATCCTAGAAATGGATACAAAAAAGTTTTCAATCTCCACCAATTGTAACCAATCGATTTGATATTACATCATAATTTAAGAAAGATCAATGGACGAGCCTAATGATCCCAATCCATAATAGAATTTCTATTTCTCCCTTTTAAACACATAAATCTCTATACTTTCCAAATTTTTCTTTTCCCGAAATCCATTTTCTTGTTCTTCACAAACACATATTCATAGATTCAATCACATTAAAGTACAAAAGAAAGGTAAAGATCTCCCATTCATTGATGCACACCCTCATTGTTGAAGAATCCATAGATTCTTGAATGCCACCTCAACAAAAATGACACTGAAGAGTGGCTCCGGCCAGGCCTGCGCCGCGTGCAAGTACCAACGGCGGAGGTGCACGTCGGAATGCGTGCTTGCCCCCTTCTTCCCCGCCGATCAGATGAAGATGTTTCAGAACGTTCACCGGCTGTTCGGCGTGAAGAACATCGTCAACACGTTGCGAGAACTCGACCCTGATCAGAAGGCCATCGCCATGAAGTCCATGAAATTCCAGGCCACCATGCGCGATAAGTACCCCGTCTATGGCTGCCTGGTGGAGATACAACAGCTCTCGTATCAGATTCAGCTAGCGGAGGAGGAACTTCAGGCAGTTCTGCAGCAACTGGCATATTATCGACAGAGTCAGCAGCAGGAGATGTCGCCCACCAACGACTACCTCTCGCAGTTGCAGTTAGCCGTCGCGCCGCCGCCCGCCGGAATTCCAGCCATGCCAGTTTTACGGCAGGAGAATGTCCCGCCGGACTACGGCCCTGTCAGGGCAGCGCTGCCTGTGGCGTCGTATTCCAACGCCGAGTATTTAGATTCCAGGGAGAATAATGGTTTGTGGGTTCAGCAACAATATGGTAATGTTGAAAATGAGAACGCAGATCAATGGTCATGCAACCACAGTTGAATGAATCAAGAATGATTCTAGGTAGCCCAATACACACAACTCAAAACTCCATCTTATATCTGTAATAAAAAATTTGGTTCATCAAGTTCTTCATCTACTCCAGTTCTTGATTATCAAGATCCGCAGATAAAACATAAACTCACTATCATTCGGATAACTAAGATACTATACAATTTTCGTAAGATTTGAGATACACCATTTGTGTACATTATAATTTATATGGATTCAATCTGTCTTTATTGGTCTTGATTGAACTCTTCGCATTACATTGTGGCTGCAGTGTATGGGCAAATGAGACAGATCGGAGTTGCCAAGTATTCTTGAAAGTTCCTATAAACAAGCGAATCAAGATCGAAGGTAAGAGATTCAATGCTAGAATTTGATCCAACAGTTGAGAATCGGCTGAAGAAATGTGCAGCCAAGAATGGAAATGTGATTATATTTTCCTCGAGGGACTTCGATTTATAGCAACCCATTTGTTTTTTCTTTCATACATTGTTATTGGAAAACCACATCGTTCAGTTTGATGTACATCTCGAAAAGGCAGAAGCTAATTCTTTGTTTCCACCGACATTTTGTATTGTAAAAATTTTATGTACAAGTGGTTTGAAAGATGTTATATGTACAATGAGAGTTACATATTACTCTTTAAATACAAAAGTTTCCCAATGTGTATTATTTGAAGTGTTCATTCAATTAGAATGTGTTTGGGGTACTTTAGTATTTAAAGGTAATTATGTGATCCTATTTGTAAAGGTAACATCACTCAGATTATTTATTTATTTATTCCACAGAAGGGCTATAAATTTTGAAAAATCCACATCAAACAGAATCACAATCTCAACGAAGAATCAATGAGACAAGAAACATCAATAGACAAGCTCGAAGATTCATATTCAACAAACTAAGTACAACATTAGTATTTTCAAGAACGTGACATATATTCAAGAAATTAAGCCTAAACTTGTGTTGCAGCGATATATGTTTTCATGCGACCTGGTTGATCGATACTAATGGCAGCAACCAAGGCTCTGGTTCGATATCGCCATCTTCAGCGTTGAGGTAGCGCCGCAGCGTTGCAAAGAGGGCAAACAAGCTTCTGTCGCAGCCAACTTGTGATACATTTTGTATGATAGTCATGCCCGCAATTCAGAGCAGCGATCCAAGTCTCATCGTCGATGTTTTCTTTGTCGTACAAATCATCCTGGCACACGACACATATGTTGTTTTCCACCCTATCATCCTTCCTGACTCTTCTTGTTTTCAAGTAATTGTCTATGTCTTCTTCGCGTGAGCCATTTGTTCGGGGGACATGGGGGAACTGATCTCCATGCGCAAACTCTTCTGGCCACGCAAGAAGGTGATTAGTGGCGAGGTCTTCCCTTGCGGTACGACCAGACAATTGATCGGGGAGATCGATGATCAGATGGTCATCAACAATCTGCTGATCAGTATGAGTGGATAGTGATAAACATGACTTTGAGGCGGGGGCGGGACGGCGGCAACAAGAAAACCCGCAGATGGGTAGTTCACCAACGGAATAGGGAAGCGCGATCGCTGAAGATAGGCGCCGCCGCCTCCCACTGTGGCTGCTGCCCAGTTACGACCGTGGCGATGAAGAGCCATTCTACGTGAATATTTTTTTTCCTTCGATCAATGGAAGAAGTTGAAATTTGATGGTGCAAATGAGCATATAAATAATGATGAAAGCAAAATTTCCATATTCTGATCCATGTGGAGTTTGGAGATATAATAGGAAATATTCTATTGCATTTATTAATCAAGATTCAGATAAGATATGACAGTAATCATATAATTAAGGTACCAACTATTCGAAGGAACATATAACGTATAGTTATTTCATCATATTCAAATCATAAAACAATATTAAATATACGAAATAGTTTATATCTGAAAAAGTAAATAATATTTAGTATTGGTGTATACCACATACACATTTTAAATTAAGTCATATTTATTATGTTATATATGTATGAAAATTAAGAAATGATCCAAATATGTGTTTTCAAAATAAGAAAAAGGCATGTTTAAGATCACAATTTTACTATAAAGAAATGTAGAGATATAGTATGATTCTAATACTTATTAATGAGGACTAGTATATTTATTATGTTATGATAAGTTGATGGGATAAAATTAAATTAACTCATTTGAAGATATAATACAGTAAATAATCTGTATAGCATATACATAAGCATATAAATAAGCCCCGATTAATGAAAGCAAAATTTCCATATTGAGTTTGGAGATTTAGAAGGAAATATCTATTGCATTTATTAATCAAGATTCAGATAAGATATGGCAGTAATAATATAATTAAGGTAACACTATTTCGAAATTCGTTTATATCTGAAAAAGCAAATCATTTTAGTATTGGTGTATACCACATAGACATTTTAAATTAAGTCATATTTATTATGTTATATATATGAAAATTAAGAAATGATCCAAATATTTGTTTTTTTTAAAATAAAACAAGGCATGTTTAAAAATCAAAATTTTACTATAAAAAAATGTAGAGATATAGTATCATTCTAATACTTATTAATGAGGACGAGTATATTATTATGTTATGAGAACTTGATGGGATAAAATTAAATTAACTGACTTGAAATTATAATAGAGCAAAGAATCAGAGCAGCGCAAACTTTACAAAATTTAATAAAATATTTCTAGTGATTACTCCTTTTTAAAATAGTATATATTGAGGTAAACACGCAAGGGTGAGAGTAATATATGTGCCGTAAAATTGTAACACCAGAACTTAATGTTAATACTATCTCTGCTGGATATATGTACGACGGTAGGGTAAGAGATAATAACGATATCTCAAGGATATGAGACAGTATAAACAGTTCGACTCGCATCTCACCAAACTCATGGTCTAACATCCCAACCTATCACACATAATAACCGCATTATGCGGTGCCACATTTTAGATCTTAAATTTCAATATTTAATGTACAGATGAAGATAATGATAATTATTACTTATTTTTGAAAACAATATCAACTATAAATCAAAATATTATTTATAATTGTCTTTAAATAAATTTTAACAAATTTCTTTTATTATTAACTAATAAAAGATTTTATTATAGAGATCTCTGAATTATTTTCCTTATTATTATTTAATATTACAACTACATATATATATAGAAACAATTTCTAACATATGCCAACTTCAAAGAAAAGAAAAGAAAAGATCAAGATTAACACCATCCCCATGATTATAACTGGAAAATTACAATGTTCATGTCTAGAGACATCCCCGAGATATACCACATGGACATTGATAATGTTCGAGGAATCCGATAAATAAGATACACCAAATCCAAAACATATGTCAATATGCAGTACTGTTCGATATTATTATCTTGATCAGAGAAAGAAGAGAAGACAGCCATATACACAAAGCAAATAATTTGGAAGAAATATATATAACTCTAAACATCTGTTACAACCAAGGAAAAAACGAAATAACAACAAAAAAAACTAAAGAACATCAGTTTATGCATTCTCAAAACCTAATGACTATTCAAAAAGAAAAAAGTAATGACTATTAACTATTCAATGCTTGACTAGGCCAGTGCATCGAATTTACAGAGAGGGCAAATGTTCCAGTTGTGCAGCCAATCTTGCATGCAGTAGACATGATATCCATGCCCACACTTGAGACCAGCAATCCTCTCCTTATTCTCATCCTTTCCGCATACCACGCATATCTTGTCAGATTTGGAGTAATCGAATTCTTCGGGGACGTGAGGGAACAGATCCCCATTAGCAAACTCTTCTGGACTCGCAAGAAGCTGATGAATGGTGAAGTCCCGAATTCCTCAGACTCACGACTGCGGCGCCGCACCGCTCGACCCTGCCCTTGTAATTCTTCCGCCAGATCTTTTGCCCTAATCTGCACAGATGTGTTCATTTGTACTCTAATTTGTGTATGTTAGCAATTTTTCTCGTAACGGATGGTACAAAATCACTCCCACACCTCAGCACTTTCCACTCCCACCAAATGCCTTCCGTTCCAGCCGTTCCACCACGGCCGTTCCAACGTTTTCACGCAGCTTTCGTGCACAAACACGCCGTCCCAGAGCAGCCTCCGTGAAGACCTGGAACTTCGAATCGGCAGGCTGCTTTCCCGTGCCGGAACGGACGGAACGGCCGTTCCGCTCCCGTTTTGGCGAACCATGATCTCATCAGAATGTTCGTGATAGAAAGGAAATTTATCAAAAGTGGTTTCCGTTAGATGATCATCTTCCTCGGCCGAGAAGTGATCGGGGAGATCGATGATCAGATGGCCGTCAACAATCTGCTGATCATGATGATTCGAAGTACCTATGGGTCTGGGAGGAAACCAGGCCGCAGTGTGTGGATAGTGATAAACATGACTTTGAGGCGGGGGCGGGACGGCGGCAACAAGAAAACCCGCAGATGGGTAGTTCACCAACGGAATAGGGAAGCGCGATCGCTGAAGATAGGCGCCGCCGCCTCCCACTGTGGCTGCTGCCCAGTTACGACCGTGGCGATGAAGAGCCATTCTACGTGAATATTTTTTTTCCTTCGATCAATGGAAGAAGTTGAAATTTGATGGTGCAAATGAGCATATAAATAATGATGAAAGCAAAATTTCCATATTCTGATCCATGTGGAGTTTGGAGATATAATAGGAAATATTCTATTGCATTTATTAATCAAGATTCAGATAAGATATGACAGTAATCATATAATTAAGGTACCAACTATTCGAAGGAACATATAACGTATAGTTATTTCATCATATTCAAATCATAAAACAATATTAAATATTTACGAAATAGTTTATATCTGAAAAAGCAAATATATTTAGTATTGGTGTATACCACATACACCTCTTAAATTAAGTAATATTTATTATGTTATATATGTATGAAAATTAAGAAATGATCCAAAGATGTGTTTTCAAAATAAGAAAAAGGCATGTTTAAAGATCACAATTTTACTATAAAGAAATGTAGAGATATAGTATGATTCTAATACTTATTAATGAGGACGAGTATATTTATTATGTTATGATAAGTTGATGGGATAAAATTAAATTAACTCATTTGAAGATATAATACAGTAAATAATCTGTATAGCATATACATAAGCATATAAATAAGCCCCGATTAATGAAAGCAAAATTTCCATATTGAGTTTGGAGATTTAGAAGGAAATATCTATTGCATTTATTAATCAAGATTCAGATAAGATATGGCAGTAATATATAATTAAGGTAACACTATTTCGAAATTCGTTTATATCTGAAAAAGCAAATCATTTTAGTATTGGTGTATACCACATAGACATTTTAAATTAAGTCATATTTATTATGTTATATATATGAAAATTAAGAAATGATCCAAATATTTGTTTTTTTTTAAAATAAAAACAAGGCATGTTTAAAAATCAAAATTTTACTATAAAAAAATGTAGAGATATAGTATCATTCTAATACTTATTAATGAGGACGAGTATATTTATTATGTTATGAGAATTTGATGGAATAAAATTAAGTTAACTTACTTGAAAATATAATAGAGTAAAGAATCCGAATAGCGCAAACTTTACAAAATTTAATAAAATAGTTATAGTGATTACTCCATTTTAAAATAATATATATTGAGGTAAGCGTGCAAGGGTGAGAGTAATAGATGGGTGGATGACATCATATTCAAATCATAAAACAATATAAATATTTCGGAAATAGTTTATATCTGAAAAAGCAAATATATTTAGTATTGATGTATACCACATAGACCTTTTAAATTAAGTCAACCAATGATCCAAATATAAGTTTTCAAAATAAAAAATGAGGCATGTTTAAAAATCACAATTTTACTATAAAGATATGTAGAGAGTGTAGTATGATTCTAATACTTATTAATGAGGACGAGTATATTTATTATGTTATGAGAATTTGATGGAATAAAATTAAGTTAACTTACTTGAAAATATAATAGAGTAAAGAATCCGAATAGCGCAAACTTTACAAAATTTAATAAAATAGTTATAGTGATTACTCCATTTTAAAATAATATATATTGAGGTAAGCGTGCAAGGGTGAGAGTAATAGATGGGTGGATGACATCATATTCAAATCATAAAACAATATAAATATTTCGGAAATAGTTTATATCTGAAAAAGCAAATATATTTAGTATTGATGTATACCACATAGACCTTTTAAATTAAGTCAACCAATGATCCAAATATAAGTTTTCAAAATAAAAAATGAGGCATGTTTAAAAATCACAATTTTACTATAAAGATATGTAGAGAGTGTAGTATGATTCTAATACTTATTAATGAGGACGAGTATATTTATTATGTTATGAGAATTTGATGGGATAAAATTAAACTAACTCATTTGAAACTATTATATAGTAAATATTCTAAATAGCACAAACAAAATATTTCTAGTGATTACTCATTTTAAAAATTAAATATATTGAGTTAAGGGTGTTAAGAGTGAGAGTAATATATGAGTGGGTGACCTCTTGATAAGTTTTCGTACGTCGTTGTGTTCATAAGTGAGAGTAATGTTTACCCTTTTATTCATTAAGATTCAGATAAGATAAGATAGTAATCATACAATTTACGGTAACACTATTCGGAGAAAAATATAAAATATATATTACTTGTCATATTCAAATAATAAACAATATAAAATATTTCAGAATTTGTTTATATCTGCATAGTTGGGTTATACTACATATATCCTTTTGAATTAAGTCATATTTATTATTTATGTTTTTAAAATAAAATATATATGAAAATTAATAATGATCCAAATATATGTTTATTAAAATAAAAATGAGGCATGTTTAAATACCACATTTTATTTTAACGAAATTTAGAGATCTAGTATGATTCCAACACTTAATAATGAGGACGGGCATATTTATTATGTTATGAGAATCTGGTTGCCAAAATTTGATTGGATATATTATGGTAACTCACTTGAAAGATAATACATACAGTAAATTAATAATCTCAATAGAGCAAACATTAAAAAATTTAATAAATATTTCTTATGATTACTCCTTTATTTATAATAGTATATGATCTGTTGTTGAAATGTTAAATTTTGACAACCTAGCAAGTCCAAATTCAATCTACTCACAAATTAATTACACAAATAAGTTAATTTAAAATTATTCAGAAGATGCAAAAAAAGTTACAAGAAATAGAATAGCAAGAAAACATGACATAATAACAACATAAATACCTACATAATAATTTATTTATTTTCATAAGATGTATTCAACACAAAACTTATATTAAAAAATTTAAATATTTCTGCTTGAAAAAGTTAATAGCTTAGAAATGTTTGTTGAATAAGTTAATAGCTTAGTAATGTTTTTTAGTCATTGTTGTTCTTTGTTTTAAGTTTATTCAACAATGTGAATATAATAGCTTAGAAATGTTTGTTGAATAAACCTGAAAACAAGAACAACAATGACACTAACAAACATTTCTAAGCTATTAACTTATTCACATATATTACTATTATTCAAAAAATATATATATTTATTTTACAGGTTTTAAAAAATTAAATATATAAATACGTATTGTTGTAGCTTATGAAAATAAATACATATTATTTTACAGATTTTTAAAAAATTAATATTTTTATTAATAACTATGTGAATATAATAGCTTAGAAATGCTTGTTGAATAATTAGTTATATATTTACTTTTTAAAAATCTGTAAAATAAAATATAATAATACTAAAAATTATTTTTCATAGATCCCAAATTTTCAAGTGATCATGTAATATACTAAAAAATAAATAAATAAGGTTTTTAGAAATAAGAAATTAAGTTTCCAAAAAATAAAAAATAAAATGGAAAAGTAGTTAAATAAATGGTTTTTCCATGGGTCAAACCGGGAAATCAGTTTTGTAGGTCAACCCGAAAGGCCGAAACAGACCCATGATTGATTCATCAAATTCGATTTTGAAAACACTGTTTGAAATAACAATAATAATAGATTAACAAGAATCTATATGTATCCATGTCAAGGCCTTCTGGAAGAAAATATATCTATAATTGTGAATATAATATTTTATAATATCTTTATATTTACAATCTTTTCACTAAACTTTAGAAGAAAACAACTTTGAATTTGTTGGGTCACCGGTTTGCTAGAAATTGATAATCTTGATATAATGCACATTAAGCGTGGATCATGCATTACCCTCTTTGAAAAACTTGTGAGTCAGATTAAACTAAAATACAAATCCCATTACCTTTCCATTTAGAGAGTATTCAATATATAAACGAACATTATATATTGTTAATCAACTATGCATGGATCTATGTTTAACCAAATAACTCATCCAATTCAAACCTGACCCACGAGAATGCTCTTTGAACCAGTATATACTAGCAAACGAGACACAATATATGTGTGTTTAAGTATAAGATATTTCTTTTTAAATAAAAAACTCCACGCTTGATTTTTCTTTCATAAGTTCTAATAGTTATAGCATGAAAAACAATGTTTAAAAGTTCAGAAAAAATGAATATCAGATGCATTTGATCATGCAAATATGCCTCAGTACTCTCATGCATTTCTTGCCTCACAGTCATACCATTACCATATTATTGCATTCTTTTAGACCTTTGGCAATTACAACATCAGATATCTCTTAAAAATTCCAGAATTCGATTTAGTCTTTAATGTAAACAATAGAAAATGGTGAAGACTGAGCTTCCAATGAAAAGGAGTCTTTGGAATGATGAAGATGAGGAGAATAATGGAAGCTTTGTTAGGAAAAACCAAAAGCAAGAAGCAGGTAACTGGGCAAGTTTCTCCAAGAGATCAGGTACAGTTCCTTCTTTCAGCTTCATTTCAGTTAAATGAGATAGATCCGGATCGAAATCTGTCCACAAAGATTTGAAGACGAGGATGAGATTGTTAGCTCGTGATATGGTTTACATTTTATGTTATCGGATTCCCATTATGTGCTCGAGTTTTGCACTCGAACCTTCAAAAGGAGTGCTGAGGGAGATATTGCACCACCACCCCATCACTACATAAGTATTTCAAATAATTCCATTGGCAATTTTCAATTGGTTTTGGATCAACAAAGTTGCAGTCTTGTTCAATCGAGTGGATCAACAAAGTTGCAGTCTTGTTCAATCGAGTGGATCAACTCACCATGCAACTCGGTGAGCATCAACTCAGTTGAGCTTTGGACATGGTGAATTTAATGAAGTTGAGCTGACAAAGATTGTGGGGGAGGAGACGCTTTGCAGATTGCAATATCAGATCCTAAAGGGGCAAAGAGGTATGGTTTAAACGGTTTATAGAGCTGATTCTGAATTCAAGATTTTTTACATATTTGTTTGGGTCTTCCCGATTTTATATGGTTGGTTTATCAGATTCTAGCAACCAAACCCATATGCCGTCCCTATGCCAAAGATTTTTTCAGATGACAATTATGGTGAATTCTTCACGAAGGCGTTGCTACATTAACATTCAAGAAATTATGAACATGGTAGGATGCAACAATACAACATCGACATCAAGAAGAGAATTTATTGTGTACTCTTTTTCCTTCATTTTTTTTATCACCAGTCATTTACTTTTGCATTAGATTTTTACTGACAAAGTTCAATGAGGCATTACTTCAATCTCCACACTTTTCTATGATAACTTTGTTGATTATAGATTGTTATGAAGACAGGTTTTTGGTTAATTATGTCAATCTAATTCATCTACAAATTTGTTGCCCAACTGTCCCCTATTTACAGGATCATTAGCTATGGATAATGTTATTTCGAGTCTACTCTTTTTCCTGTTCTATTTTGTCTTCTCTATTAAATATATAACACAGTGCTCATACTCTCCCTCTTTATTGTTGAACATTATTTTATATTGAGTTTTTATAGCCTTACGTTGGAGATAAAAAATCCTCTTCTTTTGATGTCCATTTTTTCCAACGTACCATCTTGATTTGTAGTTAATATTTGCCCCATCGATGTTGAATTAATCGAATTTTGTCCAGTCAATGAGCTGTCACCACGTCAGACCGTAAGGTCGAGAGATCTATAGGTCTGGAGGTCTGTAAATCTGTAGGTCGGGAGGACCTAAGATCTGTAAATCTGTAGGTCGGGAGGATCGGAGATCTGTAAATCTGTAGGTTGGGAGGACTAGAGGTACGCAACTCTGGAGGTCTGGAGGACTAGAGGTCTGCAAATCTGTAGGTCGGGAGGTTTGGAATCTGTAGGTCGGGAGGACTGAAGATCTGTAAATCTGTAGGTCGGTAGGACTGGAGATCTGTAGCTCTGGAGGTCTGCCCTCGAGGGATGAGTTGGACGTCCTTCCTGAAATGACCTACGACCACAGACACGGGTCAAAAGACGTCGGGAACCATCCCGACGAAGGCCCTCCGATGCTTAAGTCAGCTCGGGTGATTGAGAAGATATAGATAGTTTAGAGAATAAGTCTGCTGAATGTCTTGTAAAATGAGAAATACCTGGATATTTATAGGAGAGCCGAGAGGTTGCGTGTTGTACGACCTGGGTAACTATGAGTAGGGATGGGTTTAGCGGGCATCACGTGTATACTACCCTACCTCCTGTACGGAGGTATGTGTCTTGCAGTTTTGTCAGTGCATTAATCATGGATCATACAAGAGGGCCAAGTTGCTTGTGTGAGGTTGTTGTCAAGTCCAGACCACTTGTCCTTTGACGTCAGGTCCCGAGACTGGTGCTCGTGCAGACTCGTCACACTTCGAGGTCCCGAGGTGCACTTTTGGGTCAAGAGGTCTTCCTGGAAGAGCTGAGGAAGGGCTGAAGGTCTTCCTGGAAAAGCGGAGGAAGAGCTTAAGGTATTCCTGCAAGAGGTGTTCCTGGAAGAGCTGAGGTCTCCCTGCAATAGGTCTTCCTGGAAGAGCTGAGGTCTTCCTGCAAGACGTGTTCCTGGAAGACCAAAGCTCTTCCTGCAAAAGCTGAGGTCTTCCTGCAATAGGTCTTCCTGGAAGAGCTGAGGTTTTCCTACAATAGGTCTTCCTGGAAGGGCTGAGATCTTCCTGCAAGAGGTGTTCCTGGAAGAGCTGAGGTCTTCCTGCAATAGGTCTTCCTGGAAGAGCTGAGGTCTTCCTGCAAGACGTGTTCCTGGAAGATCAAAGCTCTTCCTACAAAAGCTGAGGTCTTCCTGCAATATGTCTTCCTGGAAGAGCTGGGGTTTCCTACAATAGGTCTTCCTGGAAGAGCTGAGATCTTCCTGCAAGAGGTGTTCCTGGAAGAGCTGAGGTCTCTTGGAAGAGCTGAGGTCTTCCTGCAATATGTCTTCCTGGAAGAGCCGAGGTCTTCCTGCAATAGGTCTTCCTCCAAGACGTGTTCTTGGAAGAGCTGAGGCCTTCCTGCAAGAGCTGAGGTCTTCCTGCAATAGGTGAGATCTACCTGCCCGAGGTCTTCCTGAAAGAGTTGAGGCCCAAGATGGAAGATCACCAGTTGCGTTTTTGTTTTTAAGATGAGCTCTTTTCTCGGGTCCCAGGATGAAAATTAATAGTGGTATGAGATGTAATGAGTAATGGTTTATTTCTCTCATACCACACAACTTGCTGAAACATGCTTTATAGCTCGACCATCCAATATCCTAAGATCCATGACATATCACTTGGGCAGTATGCATCAAAGACATGGCACATTTGGGTGATGTGTGGGAACAAGTGCAGGATGTTCAAGGCATGGTGCTGGAAATGCTTGAACATAGTTGCAACATGCATGGGCAAGTGCTGGCCGATATGTTGGATAAGGCAAGGCGGTTGAAGGCAGTTTCAGACGTTTTGGGCAGTTGGGACAGGTGTTGGCTGGTCTGAAGCATGCTGGACGCGTGGAGAAGCCTTGTTGCGACATCTGGCGGCAGTTACTTACAGTTGTATGCTTTGTTCCTTGTATTTTTGTATATATGCATGCCTTGAGTTGCACAAGGGCAAGAGACACGAGTATGTGAGCCTTCTGTGTGTGCAAACCTTGGGTTCCTTTGTAATCTATTGTGGTAATAGTAATTCAAAGGTTGGGCATTGCCCGTAAACTGTTGGGCCATTTACATTGCTTGAGTGCGTGAGTTTGGTTGGCTCATTGGTGAGATATATTCACTAAATATACATACACGAGTGTTGGTAAGGCTGATTGAATCTGTGTGGGATTCAAGCCGCGCAAGGTTTTGAAAACAAGTGTGCTATCTTGTTGGTGCGCAGAAACCTTGTGACAACTACCGTAGCCAAGTGTTAGGATCAAGCGCTTACCACTAGGCCAAAAGCTATAGCTGTTAGCTAAGGCGCAACTTTATTTCCTTATAATGTGGTAGCGCAGAGTGCACCTATTATGTGCGTTAGGGTTGGGCTGTTAAGCCCATGAGTCAGGGGATGTGCGTGGCTAACTGCTGGTGCTGTCTCAATTCCCTTAGAGATCAGTCTTACCCTTCCCCTACCGCCGGCCCTATCCCCAACAGAGATAGTATTACCCGTTAAGATCTGGCATCACACTTTTACAGCCCACATGGCCAACCAGATCAAGCGGCGCAACGTCAGCAGCTTGACGTACTAGAACTTCCCAGGAGGTCACCCATCCCAGTACTGCTCTCACCCTTGCACGCTTAACTCAACAATCCCCCCCCCAAGAAGTATAGAAAATGCTTCTTGGGAGACTCGAACCCCTGACCTTACTCTGATACCAATTGTTAGGATCAAGCGCTTATAGCTTTTGGCCTAGTGGTAAGCGCTTGATCCTAACACCAAGCCAACAGAGAGATCCGCGATGAAAGTATCCTCGATTTCTCCACTGCACCCAGTGATAATTTTTTTGTTATTCAATCACATTTGAGATTTACAGCACAAACAGCAAACCAACGAACAAATATTATAACAAAAAATTCGAAGATATGTAGCTGCGATGACTGGCCATTACACCCCAACCTGCATGCTTAGACATTCTGACAGCTTCAAAAACTTTCGGTCACAGATCCAATTTGATTAACCTGGTGTTGTAAAAATAATGAGTGCATATCACTACTGCGAACAGGTCAAGAAAGAAATGTCTTTGGAATAATACCCATCCACCTCATGTCGAGGATATCAAGGGATATACTATCAGATTCTTCTAGCTTGGTATTAATTTTTCTAAGCCCATTTCGCACAATACCGCTTCCATTCTCACCCCGTGGGCCTGGGTGTGACATGTTACATGGGCAAGGAAGTAATGCAATTATATACCTTGAGCAGAAGCGCATTGCAAGTCTTTTCCTTGATTGCCTCTGCAAATACGAATAACCAGAAAAATAAGGAAACAATGATGTTGCATCTGAAAAGAACACTTGATTGTATCTGATCAGTCAAAAGTAACAGTTGGTCATGTGAAAATATAAGGCAAAGCAAAAATCACCTTGGGATTGGTGACAAGGAGATCATCCCCCACAATCTGTACTTGAGCACCAATTTCTCTAGTAAGCTTGGCATAAGTACTGCTCCAGTCGTCCTGGTCAAATGGATCTTCGATTGATACGATCGGGTACTCAGCAACAAAAGACTTGTATACATCTTTGAGTTGATCGCCCGAGATCTTCTGCGAACCATCATTACCCTATCCAGAAAACACACCAACAACGTCAAGTCAAATGCAACACTCACAATAGATGCTATAACCCAAAGGCAAAATCCTTGTAATGGTTTCACCACTCGTTTTATATAGCAATCAAGAATTTGGATTTGATGACTTGCCTCTTCTTTGAAGTTTAAGTCATATGTCTTATCTGATCCATAAAACTCAGATGCAGCAACATCCATTCCAATAACGACCTATGAAGAATTAAATTCATGCCTGAGGTTGGGTCTTACAAGTAACTGAGATAATGTCAAATGGAAAGAAAAGAACTAACTTTTCCTGTATAACCGGCCTTAACAATGGCCGTCTTAAGCAGTTCAAGACCTTCTTTGTTTTCCTGTAATTGAAAAAAGCAACAATATATTAACATGTTACGGAAACATGAAAAGCCAATGCCACCACGACAAACTATTACCTGAATGTTAGGAGCAAACCCACCCTCATCACCGACATTTGTGGCATCTTGACCATATTTCTTCTTGATAACAGCCTGTTTTTTTATATAGAAAGGATAAGGTTGCCGAAGGAAAGATTGAAAAACCATGCATGATTCAAAATATATATTTGACACTGCCATTTATATCAAATTTAAAAAATGCAAATGGAATGATAGAAATTAACTAAAGATATACCACCCAGTATTACTATGTTTTCAGATTTTGAAGCAAATTATCAAGAAAAGTTTAATGACAATGAATCAGGCGACTGACATTGACCTTGAACATACTATTAAATGGCTACACTCAATACATTACTATAAGTTGGTACATGAAACATCTCGAAATTTAAACAGGAAACCCAATTGTGATGCTTTACTTAAAGAAAAATATGAGTTTGATCTAACAATTGATGAAAGCAATAATATATAACAGAAAACATGAATTGACCTAGAAATATATCGACATGGCATAAAAGGTCATAGAACTCAAAGAGACAGCTTACCTTCAAGTGGTGATACACTTCCACACCCAACTTCATGGCCTCTGAAAATGAAGCAGCTCCAACAGGAAGAATCATGAATTCCTGCAAGCAAAATGGCATTAGCACCAAGCTTAAGAATCGCAATTTTGAACGCCAATCAACATATATTATCCAGAAAGTACCATATTCACACTGATAATTACAGCAATTTGCATCCAAAAATACCTTTTCTTTGCACCAACCCCATTCATTCTGAGTTCCATCAAGTTGTTGCACCATGAAATTATCAATTCCAGTTTGATCTGTTGGGTCCTGTAAAGGAAAACACATCCGGCAGAGTTAAAGGCGTTATAAATATACTTAATTTATTTTCCGCAAAATATATTTTTTTGAAAATTAAATAAATCCTTGTTTAAAATTAGTAGCAAATTATTATTTTTTTTAACAAAAAAAAAAGAAAATAAAAATGAGCCGCAACATAATTCTCGAAACAACACTTTCGAGCGCATAGCAATTTTGTTCAGTCTGGGTTCCATGTGAATTTCGAAAGATTCACGACAAATGAATTGAAGATGATACTTTTGCATCTCGAGTTTTGGTTTTCATTTAATCTGAACAATATTTGGGATCATTGTCGACGAGGAATTTCAAAAGATGTAGTAGGTATCGAATTAAGGTATTTGAGAGTTGTTCAGTTTCCTCAACTTGGATAATGTTCGGTGTGCTGTTACTTGGATTTGGGGGTTGGAGGGAAAGAATCAATCTTTTGTTTGTACTATCAAATTATTGGCTCACTTAGTTTTTACTTGCCGTTGGAATTAACCGGTTTGCTGATTGGTTTTGGCTCGATTGTTTTATTTATTTTTTCCACGCCATGCTTAATCATAGGGCTTATACCATTTCAGTGTGTTTCATTTCTTGTCTCTGTTTGGGAATCTCAACACAAGCAATTTCTTGTTATTTACACTTGCTAGGGATGTAAATGGCAAAGAAACCATTGGTTAATCTGAATTGGAGGCGAAAAACTCCTTTTTCACCCTAATGGTTTCTTTAGGTTAGTACTTTTCGTATTAGTTTAATTGTTAAGTTTCCATACTTCGCATGTGGTTATTCTTTAGCATTTATAATGTTTTGCTAAATTTTCCATTGTTTACTTATGTTTCGAACCATTATAAATCTGGTGATTTATTGGTTGTAATCCTTATATATGGATGTTAGTGTACTAATACCAACTGCTTTGCTTGTTGTAGGGGGTTGGAGCTGACTCTTGAATTTGAATGATGGATAAAATACATGGAAATGGGTAAAGGGATATCGTTTACTTTGCTCTGTCAGGCCTCTCGATCTCAATTTTGATATCATGGTTTCAGGCTTGATTTGTTCTGTTCCTGTTTAGAGTGATGTTTAAAAGACCAGATCTCAGGGTACTTATATTTGCAGAAAAGCTGCAATATTTTGCCAAGATTCTGACAATTCCGTGTTCTACATTGGGGGTGAATGGAAATGTGATTTACAAAGAGCGTGATATTGATAATGGTAAAAAATCTGAAACTGAATGGGAAACTTTGCTTAAACCTTTTGAACTTGAAGAGCTCCGAAAATCACTCAAAAAAATCAATCCATTTCAGCTCAACAAATTACTGGAGCTCCCGCTGGATCTGCCCACATCAATGGAGCTTTTCCAGTGGGCTGGTAGCCAAAAAGGCTACAGTCACACATTTGATGTGTACTATACTCTGATTGATAAGGCTGGGGCCATGGAAGAGTTCAAGATTATTGATCAGTTATTATTGCAGATGAAAGAAGAAGGAATAGTTTTTAGGGAATCTGTTTTTATTATGATTATGCGACATTATGGAAAAGCTGGCAAGCCTGGTCAAGCGACTAGGCTGCTTTTGGATATGCAGAGTACTTTTTCATATTTTCCAACTTTTAAATCTTATAATGTTGTTCTGGATGTTCTATTGGCTGGAAATTGTCCTAAAGTTGCGCCAAACATTCTTTATGATATGTTGAATAAGGGCATCTATCCTACCGTCTTCACCTTTGCTAGAGTAATGAAAGCACTTTGCATGGTGAATGAGCTTGATGCTGCATGCTCCCTCCTCCGAGATATGACAAAACATGCGTGTGTGCCGAATTCAATAGTTTATATGACACTTATACATGCACTATCGAAAGCTAGTCGAGTGAATGATGCTTTGAAGTTGTTGGAGGAGATGTTTCTTATGGGTTGTACGCCGGATGTCAACACATTTAATGATGTTATAATTGGCCTTTGCCATATTGATCGCATTTATGAAGCTGCAAAAATGGTAGATAGGATGCTTGTTCGAGGTATTGCTCCTGATGCTGTAACTTATGGAGTTTTAATGCAAGGATTATGCAAGACAGGTCAAGTAGATGAAGCAAAAATATTACTGCAGAAAGTCCCCAACCCAAGCATTGTCCATTTTAATACTTTAATTAATGGGTATGTGACACAGGGACGATTTGAAGAAGCCAAAGCTATTTTAAAGGACAGCATGTTGAGTGCTGGTTATCAGCCAGATATTTATACTTATAACATCCTTGTTCGTGGATTTTGTGGCAAGGGTTTGTTTTCCTCAGCTCGTCAAGTTTTGGAGGATATGCAACTTAAAGGTTTTGAGGCAAATGAGATAACCTACACCATTTTAATTCATGAGTTCTCTAAGCAAGGCCGTCTGAGGGAAGCTGATGCCGTCGTGAATGAGATGTCATATAGAGGTCTTTGCCTAAACACAGTAGGTTATAACTGTCTAATATCAGCTTTATGCAAGGCTGGACAAGTCCAGGAGGCATTAAAACTGTTCAGAAATATGCTAAGCAAAGGATGTAAAGCAGATATTTTTACTTTCAATTCACTGATTTATGGTCTCTCTAAAGTCGATATGATGGATGAGGCCCTCAGCATGTATCGAGATATGTTCATGGAAGGAGTCATTGCTAACACGGTGACCTACAACATTTTGATTCATGCTTTTCTTAAGAAAAACGCAATGCAAGAAGCATTTAAGCTTGTAAATGATATGTTGTTCAGAGGTTTTACCCTTGACAATTTCACTTACACTAGCCTTATAAAAGCGCTTTGTGATGATGGGTCTGTTGAAAAGGCTTTGGGCCTTTTCGAAGAAATGGTGAGGAAGGGACTGCGTCCTACTAACTTATCTTGCAATATATTGATCACCGGTTTATGTAGAAACGGAAAAGTGCAAAATGCGCTTGAGTTTTTAAGAGAGATGATTTTCCGAGGATTGAAACCTGATATAGTCACATATAACAGTCTCGTTAGTGGTTTATGCAAGATTCAGCGGATCCAGGATGCTTTTAATCTGTTTGAAAAGTTGAAACTTGATGGTGTCAGTCCAGATTCAATCACTTATAACATCTTGATTAGATCGTGCTGTAAAGCAGGTGTGTTTGAAGAAGCTTGTTCGCTTCTAAATAAAGGAGTGGCTAGTGGATTGAATCCTGATACTGTTACATGGCACATTCTAGTCTCCAACTTGTTTAAACGAGCTGTAAGGAGGGTAAAACCAATCTCAATGTGTATGATTTCATTGAAAATGTAGCCCCCCAGGTCTTTTCAAAGTCCACAATTAGAAAGATATGAGATTTGAGGGATTACAATGCTATTTTATTCAATCCTTGAATTGATCGAGTTTCAGATTTTACTTATATGTTGTTTAGCTTTCTTCATTTAAAAGCTAAAGTTCAGATTTCATGATATGTGCATACAGATTTCATGTTTACGTTATGATCAACCTTTCTTATGTCTTGGGTTGATATTCATATTTTAGAATACAATAACAGCAGATCTCTAGGCAGTTTCTGCAAGCCAATTGAATCCTTTGTTTTAACCAAAATCGTTCGGTTTCCTAAAAGCAAGGGTTAGTTTTAGGCTTAAAAACAAGGATACAAAGGTTTGAACCAAATGACTGAACCTCCTGTTTATTGAGCTCTAGAATACTGAGCAGCTGTTTAATTGTTATTGAATCTGGTTATGCTTATTCAGGCTCCTAATTCTGATGAGCCACATGATCGGACTGCTGAAGAGATGTATGCTTCTCCTTCTCTGGCAAAACATATTAAGAGCAATATTTTCTTTTGTTTCTAAGCTTTGTTTTTTATTGCTATCTTACTTCAGATTGCTACCCAGTGCTTATCATGAGGAGGTTCCAGGGTCTGAAATTGATGTTCATGAGATTGATGATGCCTTGCGACTACAGGAAGAGGAGTACAAGCGGAGAATTGAACTTGAAGCTGAGGAAAGAAAGCTTGAAGAAACATTGGAATATCAAAGGCGAACAGAAAATGAGGCTAAACAGAAGCATCTTGCGGAGCAAAATAAAAAATTCCTAAAATATCTAAAAAGTCCGAAACAGTTCCAACTTCATATACTTACTCAAAGGCCAATGATGATGAAAAAGATGCCATTGAGCAGTGGACAACTACTAGGAAGGTAAGGTTTCATTTATCTTGTTCCCAGTTTGAAGGTCCAAATCAGCTGGTGCACAGGAGCGCACTTGTGTTTTGGTTGGATTTGTTTTGAGGCAAAAATGTTGTTGATTATAAATTTTTTTACAAATGCTATATATACATAGAAGGTCACATATAAGATTATACAATTACTATTCAATTACAAGCTACCTGAAACGTTTTGGTTTTTTTTTTTTCAGTTAAGGTGTATTGGGATACTACCGTAATTTAATGGGTATTGTTTAAGCCTATATCTAACCCTTATTGTACACGTACCATTATCCAATTTTTTTTTCATCTGTCTCTCTTTGATGCAGGAAGATGGACTTACTAAAATTTCTGAAGGTCTATCAAAAAACAATGCTGATGGGGATATGCCGAAAACTGGTAGCTGTTTGATGATATTATCCAAAAGTATATTAGCTTTTTTTCTGTATCACTTTCCAATTTTTTTTATAACATGCTATTGGGTAATCTTTCTCACAGTATTAGAAAATGATGATAATCCACAAGATGGGTTATTTTCTGATCGCCGGTCAGGAAGGAGAGTTAGACGGCATAAGGGCCTTGCTAAGTTGAGCGATGGAAATAATCCACCACTGACAACTGAAAGAGAAGATAATGATGCTGGTCAATCGGTGCCTGGACAAAATCTTGTTGCTGATGCCGGTAAACAGTTTTTACAAAAATTGCTGATTGATCTAACTTCCTTTTGTTACAATAGGTGGAAATTCTGTGATTATATTCTTACTGCGACGCGTTCTTGTCTTTTATTTTGTGTTTCTTTCTTACATTCCGTTAGCATTTGAGTTTTTTCTGGTCAATATAGCTAATGTGTAATTGCATTATAGAGTCCCCCAGTATTTTCGATCAAAAGTGGGTAAAGATGAACAATAGCTGATGTCTATCTTTTTTGTGCTTTTGTGCGTGTTTAATTGAAAATTTTTCTTGCCTATCATCTTAATTGTGTTGCTATATTATATTTGCCTTTCCTTCCCAGTCCTAATACTAATCTATTTGTTATCATCTGTAATCTTTTAGTACATTTGCGCCTATCAGTTATGCCTTTTATGGCATAATAAACTGGATCAATTATTATTATAGTCGACTTTAGATAGCCCTCGTTTTGCAGAAACCATCTCAAAAACATTGAGACAGCTTCAGGTAGAGGATGATGATGACGAAAGGTTTCAAGCTGACCTTCAGAAAGCTGTACGTCAGAGTCTTGGTAGGTGTCATATTTTGTTTGTTTCTCTTTTTTATTATGTTTCTACTCAGGAGTTTCCAAGAATCTTCTTTTGATTATATTTTTCACGATCTTGATTGTAATTGGGGTTCTTGTATAAATATTGCGGACACTCTTGTTACCATGTTGTAAACATATTTTTATGTCAAGCAGAATTACAATATACAGAACCTTTATTTTATTTCCCACGTATTCCCTTGGTCCTTTTTTTCCCTCCGGTTTAGTGCTTGGAGTTTTTAACATCATATGTTTATAATTACATTTGGAGTTCTCATCTTTCTGTGTTACTTTTACCATTGTTGTAGACCAGTTATTCCTAATGTACTTGTATCTGGGTGTGTGTCGTGAACTTTGTTTGAAACTAAATTCCCATTTAGAACTACATGATTTTGAATTGTGATTGATAACATAGGACAAAGTTAATTTTGACCCTCTTGTTCTCTTCGTAGAATATACTTTAATCCTTTTGTAGAGATGAATGTACGTATTTTTGCGAGTCGTTTATTCACTTACATGTCCTATATCTGCCAGACATTCCATGCGCATAAAAAACCTCCACCGACATCAACCCCATCAATGCCACAAAAGGAGCTGCTAGGAATCAATGACAGTGAAGTTAGGGCGGATGATGCTAGTGGAACGGATTCATATGGAACAGGGTTAACAAATGATGTTGGTGAATACAATTGCTTTCTCAATGTCATAATACAGGTTGGTATTTAACTATGCTATTTAATTCTTGCCAGTAGTTATGTCCAGTTTCCATTTGTTTGTAGTCTTCAAGGTAACATCTTCCTTGAATCTGAGATATTGATTTTGTCTTTTTTTGTCAACGAGTCCTTGTGGCATCTAAGACGATTTCGAGATGAGTTTTTGCGGAGATCATTGTCAGAACATGTTCACATTGGATGGAAATAATCCACCACTGACAACTGAAAGAGAAGATAATGATGCTGGTCAATCGGTGCCTGGACAAAATCTTGTTGCTGATGCCGGTAAACAGTTTTTACAAAATTGCTGATTGATCTAACTTCCTTTTGTTACAATAGGTGGAAATTCTGTGATTATATTCTTACTGCGATGCGTTCTTGTCTTTTATTTCGTGTTTCTTTCTTACATTTCCGTTAGCATGAGTTTTTTCTGGTCAATATAGCTAATGTGTAATTGCATTATGGAGTCCCCCAGTATTTTTGATCAAAAGTGGGTAAAGATGAACAATAGCTGATGTCTATCTTTTTTGTGCTTTTGTGCGTGTTTAATTGAAAATTTTTCTTGCCTATCATCTTAATTGTGTTGCTGGATTATATTTGCCTTTCCTTCCCAGTCCTAATACTAATCTATTTGTTATTATCTGTAATCTTTTAGTACATTTGCGCCTATCAGTTATGCCTTTTATGGCGTAATAAACTGGATCAATTATTATTACGGTCGACTTTAGATAGCCCTCATTTTGCAGAAACTGTCTCAAAAACATTGAGACAGCTTCAGGTAGAGGACGATGATGACGAAAGGTTTCAAGCTGACCTTCAGAAAGCTGTACGTCAGAGTCTTGGTAGGTGTCATATTTTGTTTGTTTCTCTTTTTTATTATGTTTCTACTCAGGAGTTTCCAAGAATCTTCTTTTGATTATATTTTTCACGATCTTGATTGTAATTGGGGTTCTTGTATAAATATTGCAGACACTCTTGTTACCATGTTGTGAACATATTTTTATGCCAAGCAGAATTACAATAAACAGAACCTTTATTTTATTTCCCACATATTCCCTTGGTCTTTTTTCTTCCTCCGGTTTAGTGCTTGGAGTTTTTAACATCATATGTTTATAATTACATTTGGAGTTCTCATCTTTCTGTGTTACTTTTACCATTGTTGTAGACCAGTTATTCCTAATGTACTTGTATCTGGGTGTGTGTCGTGAACTTTGTTTGAAACTAAATTCCCATTTAGAACTACATGATTTTGAATTGTGATTGATAACATAGAACAAAGTTAATTTTGATCCTCTTGTTCTCTTTGTAGAATATACTTTAATCCTTTTGTAGAGATGAATGTACGTATTTTTGCGAGTCGTTTATTCACTTACATGTCCTATATCTGCCAGACACATTCCATGCGCATAAAAATCCTCCACCGACATCAAGCCCATCAATGCCACAAAAGGAGCTGCTAGGAATCAATGACAGCGAAGTCAGGGCAGATGATGCTAGTGGAACGGATTCATATGGAACAGGGTTAACAAATGATGTTGGTGAATATAATTGCTTTCTCAATGTCATAATACAGGTTGGTATTTGAACTATGCTATTTAATTCTTGCCAGTAGTTATGTCCAGTTTCCATTTGTTTGTAGTCTTCAAGGTAACATCTTCCTTGAATCTGAGATATTGATTTTGTCTTTTTTTGTCAACGAGTCCTTGTGGCATCTAAGACGATTTCGAGATGAGTTTTTGCGGAGATCATTGTCAGAACATGTTCACATTGGTGACCCTTGTGTTATTTGTGCCCTATATGGAATCTTCATTGCTTTGAGCATGGGATCTACTGACAACAGAAGGGAAGCTGTTGCCCCTACCTCTTTAAGAGTTGCCTTGAGCAAGTTGTACCCAGAGAGCAATTTCTACCTGGAGGTGAAGCCACTTATTGCTGCTATGAGCCTTTTCATTTCTGATACATTTTCAGTACATTTTCGTGAAACATAAGGGCTCGGTAGTAGTTCAAATATATGAGTTTCTCAATCCTACAGGGTCAGATGAACGATGCTTCTGAAGTGCTGGGGGTGATATTCAACTGTCTTCATCGATCATTCACTCCTTGTGCATCTGATACAGAATCGGAAGATAGTGACTGCACAGGTTCTTGGGACTGTAGCAATGGCTCTTGTATTGCTCACTCAATATTCGGGATGGACATATTTGAGAGAATGAACTGCTACAATTGTGGCTTGGAGTCCCGATATCTGAAATACACATCTTTCTTTCATAATATCAACGCGAGTGCTCTCAGAACGATGAAGGCATGCCTTTTTAGACCTACATATTTTTGTAATAACTTTTATACTTATGGTGCTTGTGGTAGCATGAAGGTCATGGAACTCCATGGATTAGATTGTCCAATATTTTATTCTGCAGGTTATGTGCCCAGAGAGCTCCTTCGATGAGCTTTTGAACCTGGTTGAGATGAATCACCAGTTAGCTTGTGATCCAGATGCCGGTGGTTGTGGAACGCTAAATTATATTCACCATATTCTCTCCACTCCGCCACATGTTTTCACCATAGGTAACCGAATTTCATGCAGGAATCCTGCCTTTTTTTGTTTTTTGTATTTTTGTATTGCACTCTGTATGTGCCAAAGAGTGATCTTTGCTGTTTTGTAATTTTAAATGTAATTCTTGTTCTTTGCCTTTAGTCCTAGGCTGGCAGAATACTTGTGAGAGTGTTGAAGATATAACGGCAACATTGATTGCTGAGACTGACATCAGTGTCCTGTACCGAGGTCTGGATCCGCAAAATAAACATTCCTTGGTATCGATGATATGTAGCTCTGATTAATTTGTAATTGCAATTTATTTCTGGCATGTTTCTTTGTTATTTTAAAAGTAATAATTCTGTTATTTGTTGCATTTCAATGATAAACATGGTATTCCAACAATCATTCTGTGTAAGTCTGAAGTCGGTATCTTGTGATGACGCTATTAATTTTAAAGGCTTGGTTACTTCTGTTGTTTTGGTCCCTGTCTGTTGGTTAATGTTGCTGCTTCATCTTACTCTGTGTATTGACCTATAAGAATATTATGCATATTTGTTTTGGCTATTGAACTAAATAATGCTTTAGTTATTTAAAATCAGTGGATGTAGTCAGTCCAAACCATATTTTTGACTTGTCGAACATAAGCGTTCTTTTTTAGTGTTTCCTACAACTCGTACTCGTCGCTCGGTAATTAAAATTTTGTGAATTCATGTGTCCAGTTTCCCAACAGATTCTTTTTCCAAACAAAGCATCTTCGTGTTGTATTGTGCAAGTTTGAGTTCGTATTCCAGCAAGGTTGCCAATTTAGCTAGATGTTTGTGTTTTTGGTTCCTTTTTAATCTCGTTTGCTAATTTCGGGACTTTTAGGTTTGTTACTATGGACAACACTATCACTGTTTTGCCTACAGCCGGGATCATGAACAATGGGTCATGTATGATGACAAGACTGTGAAGGTAAACTTTTCTATCTAGTTGAGTCTCCTGATATTCAAAAAACACATCTTTAATGTGTCCATCTATAATTGGAAATTAGGTAATCGGTGGCTGGAATGACGTTCTTACAATGTGTGAAAGAGGACACCTCCAACCCCAAGTCCTCTTGTTTGAAGCTGTAAACTAGTTTCAATATGCTCCTTAGCATTCTGAAGATATGAGGTTAGCTACCGTTCGTTGTTGGATATAATGATGCATTATTCATTCTCATCCTGAACGGGGCTTTGGAGCTAACTGATACAAAGCCCTAAACTGTATAGAATAGTGGAGCTTCCATTACACAGCGAAGTTAAGAAATTCAAAAGTTAATCAGTGAAAAAAGGAAAATCAAATATTCATATTGATGCTGATGATCTCAATTTGCTGATGAGGATACTGTCTCATGAATTATCTGGTTCTTGTTGAAGAGAAAGCAACGATCAAGGACAAAATGCCTACTTGGATGCTAAAATAAACTCTAGCCATTGGGCTATTCTTTACGGTGACCATTGCCATCTTTCTACAAATATCAAGACTCTCGACAGTTCTTAGGTCCACATATCAACTAGCTGCCGGTACAAACTTGTGAATAGATTAGACCTTGGCCTCATGGACTCTGTTTCCCCCATACCAGAGTACAATAATTCCCTCATCATATTTTGAGAATTTTTGTTTGTCGTGATAAAATTGGCAGAATTATTACGCCTCCCACACTTGCGGATTCTTGTCCATATATGCTTTTGCCTACTGCATCTGTGTGTGCGTGTCTGTATGTGTTTTTTCGATACATTGATGGATGGGGCAGGGAATAATGGTTTATCCCCCTTTTTCTAACTACTTAACTACACCTCACTTGTTTTTGTTCATAAAATAGGAAGAGAATAAACAGTATATGAAGTTTGGTTCCCTTTTCTAGGGTCTATTATAATAAAAGAGCAACTCTGCTTTGCATGGTTGGTTCAAAGGAAAAAATGGAGTCTAGAGGAGATTGAAGGGAAATAATAAATGGTTACTTATTATTGACAACTGCATCTGAAAGGATTGAATAATAATTCAAGATAAAAGATTTTTTAGTGGTTATATTGTCAACTTCCGAAAGAATAATTGAATGTTTCTTGAAGTCAATTGTGTATAAGAAAACATACAAGTCTTTTGCAATTGATACTGTTTCCAAAATACGAGAAATTCTCTGATGGGCATCATGTCAAATTATTTTACTCAAACACTTTCGGGAAAAATTTCTATTCTTCCCTTTGAAACACATAAATCTCTATACTTCCCAAAATTTTCTTTTCCCGAAATCCATTTTGTTGTTCTTCACAAACACATATTCATAGATTCAATCACATTAAAGTACAAAGAAAGGGCAAGATCTCCCATTCATTGATGCACGCCCTCATTGTTGAAGAATCCATAGATTCTTGAATGCCACCTCAACAAAAATGACACTGAAGAGTGGCTCCGGCCAGGCCTGCGCCGCGTGCAAGTACCAACGGCGGAGGTGCACGTCGGAATGCGTGCTTGCCCCCTTCTTCCCCGCCGATCAGATGAAGATGTTCCAAAACGTTCACCGGCTGTTCGGCGTGAAGAACATCGTCAACACGTTGCGAGAACTCGACCCTGATCAGAAGGCCATCGCCATGAAGTCCATGAAATCCCAGGCCACCATGCGCGATAAGTACCCCGTCTATGGCTGCCTGGTGGAGATACAACAGCTCTCGTATCAGATTCAGCTAGCGGAGGAGGAACTTCAGGCAGTTCTGCAGCAACTGGCATATTATCGACAGAGTCAGCAGCATTGCCGGAATTCCAGCCATGCCAGTTTTACGGCAGGAGAATGTCCCGCCTGACTACGGCCCTGTCAGGGCAGCGCTGCCTGTGGCGTCGTATTCCAACGCCGAGTATTTAGATTCCAGGGAGAATAATGGTTTGTGGGTTCAGCAACAATATGGTAATGTTGAAAATGAGAACGCAGATCAATGGTCATGCAACCACAGTTGAATGAATCAAGAATGATTCTAGGTAGCCCAATACACACACTCAAAACTCCATTTTATATCTGTAATAAAAAATTTGGTTCATCAAGTTCTTCATCTACTCCAGTTCTTGATTATCAAAATCCGCAGATAAAACATAAACTCACTATCATTCGGATAACTAAGATACTATACAATTTTCGTAAGATTTGAGATACACCAATTGTGTACATTATAATTTATATGGATTCAATCTGTCTTTATTGGTCTTGATTGAACTAAACACATTAAACTGTGGCTGCAGTGTATGAGCAAATGAGACAGATCGGAGTTGCCAAGCATTCTTGAAGTTCCTATAAACAAGCGAATCAAGATCGAAGGTAAGAGATTCAATGCTAGAATTTGATCCACCGGTTGAGAATCGGCTGAAGATTAAACGTGCAGCCAAGAATGGAAATGTGATCAAAATGGCATTATATATTCCTCGAGGGACTTCGATTATACCAACCCATTTGTTTTTCCTTTCATACATTATTATTGGAAAATCACATCGTTCAGTTTGATGTACATCTCGAAAAGGCAGAAGCTAATTCTTTGTTTCCACCGACATTTTGTATTGTAAAATTTTTATGTACAAGTGGTTTGAAAGATGTTATATGTACAATGAGAGTTACATATTACTCTTTAAATACAAAAGCTTCCCCAATGTGTATTATTTGAAGTGTTCATTCAATTAGAATGTGTTTGGGGTACTTTAGTATTTAAAGGTAATTATGGGATCCTATTTGTAAATGTAACATCACTCAAATTATTTATTTATTTATTCCACAGAAGGGCTATAAATTTTGAAAAATCCACATCAAACAGAATCACAATCTCAACGAAGAATCAATGAGACAAGAAACATCAATAGGCAAGCTCGAAAATTCATATTCAACAAACTAAGTACAACATTAGTATTTTCAAGAACGTGACATATGTTCAAAACCGGAAAACTAAGAAATTAAGCCTAGACTTGTGTTGCAGCGATATATGTTTTCATGCGACCTGGTTCATCTATACTCATGGCAGCAATCAAGGGTCTGATTCGATGTCGCCGTCTTCAGCGTTGAGGTAGCGCCACAGCGTTGCAAAGAGGGCAAACGAGCTTCTGTTGCAGCCAACTTGTGATACACTTTGTATGATATTCATGTCCGCAATTCAGAGCAGAGATCCACTTCACATCGTCGATGTTTTCTTTGTCGTACAAATCATCCTGGCACACGACACATATGTTGTTTTCCACCCTATCATCCTTCCTGACTCTTCTTGTTTTCAAGTAATTGTCTATGTCTTCTTCGCGTGAGCCATTTGTTCGGGGGACATGGGGGAACTGATCTCCATGCGCAAACTCTTCTGGCCACGCAAGAAGGTGATTAGTGGCGAGGTCTTCCCTTGCGGTACGACCAGACAATTGATCGGGGAGATCGATGATCAGATGGTCATCAACAATCTGCTGATCAGTATGATTCGAAGCATCTATGGGTCTGGGAGGAAACCAGGCCGTGGGGAGATCGATGATCAGATGGCCATCAACAATCTGCTGATCAGTATGACTGGAAGCATCTATGGGTCTGGGAGGAAACCAGGCCGCGGTGTATGGATAGTGATAAGAATGACTTTGAGGTGGGGGCGGGACGGCAACCAGAAAGCCCGTATATGGGTAGTTCACCAACGGAACAGGGAAGCGCGACCGCTGAAGATGGGCGCCGCCGCCTCCCGCTGTGGCTGCTGCCCAGTTACAAATATCGTACTCGTAAAGTTCTTCATGATGAATGTCCCGCTGTGGATGATAAAAATTTCTGAACGCAGCATCAGCAGACCTGTTCAACTCGTAAAGTTCTTCATGATGAATGTCCCAATAATCTCCGGGATGAGACGACAGCGACAACACAGGTCTCGCAGCCTGGCGAATGTCATAGTTCGGATGTCTGGGGTTGCAAATATCGTACTGCTCGTCCATATAATCGATCGGCGCCGGAAAATAAATCTGAGGGTGGAAGGGCTCCATTCCTACGAGTTAATGATCTGCTGTAGGTGTTATTATTTTTTCTTTTCAAGAAACTAATGAGAATTAATGTAGGAAGCGGGAGGAATATATATATATATATATAGAGATAGTAAGATTTGGAATTGGAATTGGATACAAGATAAGAACTAATGAGATTTTTGATAAGGTAATCATTTAATGAAGATTGTTTCAGATAGCAAATCTTTAATTTGTCAGTAGTTTAATTAAGGTAATTTCAAAAGTTTCCTTGTTAAAACTTATACCATGTACTCTACTGGGATTCCATATATGGTTACAGTAGTTTAATTAAGGTAATTTCAAAAGTTTCCTTGTTAAAACTTATACCATGTACTCTACTGGGATTCCATATATGGTTACAGTAGTTTAATTAAGGTAATTTCAAAAGTTTCCTTGTTAAAACTTATACCATGTACTCTACTGGGATTCCATATATGGTTACAGTAGTTTAATTAAGGTAATTTCAAAAGTTTCCTTGTTAAAACTTATACCATGTACTCTACTGGGATTCCATATATGGTTACAGTAGTTTAATTAAGGTAATTTCAAAAGTTTCCTTGTTAAAACTTATACCATGTACTCTACTGGGATTCCATATATGGTTTTATTGTTTTTGAATTGTTTTTAAAAAATTATAGGGATGTATTCATTATGGAGATTTCATGATTTTTTTGAAGTAATGAGATTTTATGAATTTGACGGTTTTATATTGATTTCCATATATCTCCACAGAGTTGTAACATATTTTCATGGACTCCTATGGATTTATCTTACAGAGCTGCATAAACATTTATAGATTTCTCCTTAATATTTGTTGAGGAAATATTCTAGGTTTTAGTGAAGACAAAAATCAGCTCGGAGCTAAACTGATCAGTCAGGCCAGAGCATTAGATCGTGTATAAGCTGGGTAAAGTCAACTCACAACAAGCTGGCTAAAGTCAACTAAGTTTAGGTAACATATCAGCTCGAAAGAGTATACAGATCATATTACAACAGCTAAGAATGGTTCAAATCAGATCGTAGATCATATCAGATCGGAAGAGAAGATTAGATCAGAATACATCCTGCAAAACATAACAACTCAGTTGAGAGAGAGCGGTTTAGTTAAGAAGAAAGGTTTAGAACAGATCAGATTAGAAGATCAGATCAGATCAGAGCGTATCAGGTAAGAGCAGAACATAGCATCATAAAACAGAGCAGCGCAGAACAAAGTTTAGCAGATTAGATGAGGTCGAAGATCGTGAACAAACTGAGTAAAGAAAACTCAGTTCTAAAATCAGATCAGATCAAGAGAAAAAAAGTTGAGTAACGACAACTCATTGTTTAATATCAGTTTTGGTTATAACAGATCAATAAAGTGCGAAGCACATGACGTATCGGAACAGAATTCCAAATCAGAACATATAAGTCCGGAGCTTCATATTAGTCAGATCAGTAGAGACTTTCAGCTATGAACGCGAGTCTGGCCATGTACGAGGATCACTGTTGTGCAACCAAAATAAGGAACATTTTAACATTGCGGTACAGTGATGTTGTACGGAGATGATACAATCTTTCAAATGCGTGTTTACACAGAAGAGAATTCATCGGATGAGCCTACTAGATATATTTTTTACCGCTGACGAAAGGAATAAATAGGAGTGAAGAGCAGTGATAAATTTTATATATGAAATTTTATAAAATACTAGTTCACTGTGAAGTATAAGGAAATTTCATATGTGAATACCAATCATTAATACTATCTTAAAGATAGGGTTTCATTAACCCTAATTTTTGCCCAATTATTGAGGCTGGTGGTCTTTATGTTCGAATCTCGTTGTATATAATTTATTTAGTTAGAACTTAATTTGTTCTGTTATCCAAGATAAACAAGTTTGGGGTCGATACTTAATTTATCGGGTATGGATAATCTATACATAATCATAGGGCATTTATCTTGGTTATACAAACATGCGATGGGCCCCTAGTAGAGCCCGGTTTACGACAATTGTTTGAGCCCAGCATCAGTGGGCCGTCTAGACCCAAAAGCCTCCGACCAACTACTGGCCCAACATAAAAAAACCTCACAGTTTGCTATTTTGGAAGAAACAATAATACATTTTGAGTAAATTATATCATTTTTCATAAAGGTAAATCTAGATTCATATTTTATATATGAAATATAAATATAAAATAAAAATTGTTATACTGAAAACTATAAATAATTTCATTAAATATTTTAAGTGTAGTTTATAAACTATTTATATTTTTATAAACTATCAGTTTATGCATTCTCAAAACCTAACGACTATTCAAAAAGAAAAAACTTAATGACTATATAACTATTCAATGCTTGATTAGGTCAGTGCATCGAATTTATAGAGAAGGCAAATATTCCAGTTGTGCAGCCAATCTTGCATGCAGTAGACATGATATCCATGCCCACACTTGAGACTAGCATTAATGACTATATAACTATTCAATGCTTGATTAGGTCAGTGCATCGAATTTATAGAGAAGGCAAATATTCCAGTTGTGCAGCCAATCTTGCATGCAGTAGACATGATATCCATGCCCACACTTGAGACTAGCAATCCTCTCCTTATGCTCATCCTTTCCGCATACCACGCATATCTTGTCACATTTGGAGTAATCGAATTCTTCGGGGACGTGAGGGAACAGATCCTCCTTCGCAAACTCTTCTGGACTCGCAAGAAGCTGATGAATGGTGAAGTCTTCCCTTACGATACAACCGAACAAGTTGAAGTATGTGTAATCCTGATTCATGTTCCACGAGTTTCGGGGACGGCACCAGTCGATCTCGTCATAATGTTCTTGATAGAAAGGAAATTTATCAAAAGTGGTTTCCATTAGATGCTCATCTTCCTCGGTCAAGAAATAATCGGGGAGATCGATGATCAGATGACCATCAATAATCTTCTGAGGATGGTTCCAAGAATCCGCATATGAGTAGTTCACCAACGGAATAGGGAAGCGCGACCGCGGAAGATGGGCGCCGCCGCCTCCCGCTGTGGCTGCTGCCCAGTTACGACCGTGGCGATGAAGAGCCATTCTACGTGAAATTTTTTTTTCCTTTGATCAATGGAAGAATTTTGAAATTTAATGGTGCAATTGACCATATAAATAAGCATATAAATAAGTCTCACAATTAATGATGAAAGCAATATTTCCATATTTTGATCCATGTGGAGTTTGGAGATATAAAATTACAATGTTCATGTCTAGAAACGGCCCCGAGATATACCACATGGACATTGACAATGATCGAGGAATCCGATAAATAAGATATACAAAATCCAAAACATATGTGGGTACTGTTCCATATACTATCTTGATCAAAGAAAGAAGGGAAGATAGACATATACACAAAAGCAAATAATTTGGAAGAAATATATATAATTTTAAACATATGTTACAACCAAGGAAAAAAAAGAAACAACAACAAAAAAAACTAAAGACATCAGTTTATGCATTCTCAAAACCTCAATGACTATTCAAAAAGAAAAAATCAATGACTATATAAATATTCAATGCTTGACTAGGCCAGTGCATCGAATTTACAGAGAGGGCAAATATTCAAGTTGTGCAGCCATGCATTCACTAGACATGATATCCATGCCCACACTTGAGATCAGCAATCCTCTTCTTATGCTCATCCTTTCTGCATACCACGCATATCTTGTCACATTTGGAGTAATCGAATTCTTCGGGGACGTGAGGGAACAGATCCTCCTTCGCAAACTATTCTTGACACGTAAGAAGCTGATGAATGGTGAAGTCTTCCCTTGCGATACAACCGAAAAATTTGAAGTATGTGTAATCCTGATTCATGTTCCATGAGTCTCGGGGACGGCACCAGTCGATCTCGTCAGATTTTTCTTGATAGAAAGAAAATTTATCGAAAGTGGTTTCCATTAGATGATCATCTTCCTCGGCCGAGAAATGATCGGGGAGATCGATGATCAGATGACCATCAATAATCTGCTGAGGATGGTTCCAAGAATCCGCATATGGGTAGTTCACCAACGGAATAGGGAAGCGGGACCGCTAAAGATGGGCGCTGCCGCCTCCCGCTGTGGCTGCTGCCCAGTTACGACCGTGGCGATGAAGAGCCATTCTACGTGAAATTTGTTTTCCTTCGATCAATGGAAGAAGTTGAAATTTGATGGTGCAAATGAGCATATAAATAAGCATATAGATAAGCCCCACAATTAATGATGAAAGCAAAATTTCCATATTCTGATCCATGTGGAGTTTGGAGATATAAAATTACAATGTTCATGTCAAGAGATGTCCCCGATATATACCACATGGACATTGACAATGATCGAGGAATCCGATAAATAAGATACACCAAATGAAAAACATATGAGGGTAGTGTTCCATATACTATCTTGATGTAGGACCGAGCGCTTGCCACTTTACCAAAAGCTATAGCTGGTCCAAATCCAAAACATATGTGGGTAGTGTTCCATATACTATCTTTATCAAGAAAAGAAGGGAAGATAGACATATACACAAAAGCAAATAATTAAGAAGAAATATATATAATTCTAAACATCTGTTACAACCAATGAAAAAAACGAAAACAAAAAAAAAAAACTAAAGACATCAGTTTATGCATTCTCAAAACCTAATGACTATTCAAAAAGAAAAAATTAATGACTATATAACTATTCAATGCTTGACTAGGCCAGTGCATCGAATTTACACAGAGGGCAAATATTCCAGTTGTGCAGCCAATCTTGCATGCAGTAGACATGATATCCATTCTCACACTTGAGACCAACAATCCTCTCCTTATGCTCATCCTTTCCGCATACCACTCATATCTTGTCACATTTGGAGTAATCGAATTCTTCGGGGACGCGAGGGAACAGATCCTCCTTCGTAAACGCTTCTGGACTCGCAAGAAGCTGATGAATGGTGAAGTCTTCCCTTGCGATACAATCGAAAAAGTTGAAGTATGTGTAATCCTGATTCATGTTCCACGAGTCTCGGGGACGGCACCAGTCGATCTCGTCAGAATATTCTTGATAGAAAGGAAATTTATCGAAAGTGGTTTCCATTAGATGATCATCTTCCTCGGCCAAGAAGTGATCGGGGAGATCGATGATCAGAATACCATCAATAATCTGCTGAGGATGGTTCCAAGAATCCGCATATGGGTAGTTCACCAACGGAATAGGGAAGCGTGAACGCTGAAAATGGGCGTCGCCGCCTCCCGCTGTGGCTGCTGCCCAGTTACGAACGTGGCGATGAAGAGCCATTCTACGTGAAATTTGTTTTTCCTCCGATCAATGGAAGAAGTTGAAATTTTATGGTGCAAATGAGCATATAAATAAGCATATAAATAAGCCCCACAATTAATGATGAAAGCAAAATTTCCATATTCTGATCCATGTGGAGTTTGGAGATATAAAATTACAATGTTCATGTCTAGAGATGTCCCCGATATATACCACATGGACATTGACAATGATCGAGGAATCCGATAAATAAGATACCCCAAATCCAAAACATATGTGGGTAGTGTTCCATATACTATCTTTATCAAAGAAAGAAGGGAAGATAGACATATACACAAAATCAAATAATTTGGAAGAAATATATATAATTCTAAACATATGTTACAACCAAGGAAAAAAACGAAACAACAAAAAAAAAACTAAAGACATCAGTAAATGCATTCTCAAAACCCAATGACTATTCAAAAAGAAAAAAAATAATGACTATATAAATATTCAATGCTTGACTAGGCCAGTGCATCGAATTTACACTTCCCTTGCGATACAACCGAAAAATTTGAAGTATGTGTAATCCTGATTCATGTTCCATGAGTTTCGGGGACGGCACCACTCGATCTCGTCAGATTTTTTTGATAGAAAGGAAATTTATCGAAAGTGGTTTCCATTAGATGATCATCTTCCTCGGCCGAGAAGTGATCGGGGAGATCTATGATCAGATGACCATCAATAATCTGCTGGATGGTTCCAAGAATCCGCATATGGGTAGTTCACCAACGGAATAGGGAATCGCGACCGCTGAATATGGGCGCCGCCACCTCCCGCTGTGGCTGCTGCCCAGTTACGACCGTGGCGATGAAGAGCGATTCTACGTGAAATTTGTTTTTCCTTCGATCAATGGAAGAAGTTGAGATTTGATGGTGCAAATGAGCATATAAATAAGCATATAAATAAGCCCCACAATTAATGATGAAAGCAAAATTTCCATATTCTGATCCATGTGGAGTTTGGAGATATAAAATTACAATGTTCATGTCTAGAGATGTCACCGATATATACCACATGGACATTGACAATGATCGAGGAATCCGATAAATAAGATACACCAAATGCAAAACATATATGGGTAGTGTTCCACATACTATCTTGATCAAAGAAAGAAGGGAAGATTGACATATACACAAAACAAATAATTTGGAAGAAATATATATAATTCTAAACATCTGTTACAACCAAGGAAAAAAACGAAATAACAACAAAAAAACTAAAGACATCGGTTTATGCATTCTCAAAACCTAATGACTATTCAAAAAGAAAAAAATTAATGACTATATAACTATTCAATGCTTGACTAGGCCAGTGCATTGAATTTACAGAGATGACAAATATTCCAGTTATGCAGCCAATCTTGCATGCAGTAGACATGATATCCATGCCCACACACTTGAGACCAACAATCCTCTCCTTATGCTCATCCTTTCCGCATACCACTTATATCTTGTCACATTTGGAGTAATCGAATTCTTCGGGGACGCGAGGGAACAGATCCTCCTTCTCAAATTCTTCTGGACTCGCAAGAAACTGATGAATGGTGAAGTCTTCCCTTGCGATACAATCGAACAAGTTGAAGTATGTGTAATCCTGATTCATGTTCCACGAGTCTCGGGGACGGCACCAGTCGATCTCGTCAGAATGTTCTTGATAGAAAGGAAATTTATCGAAAGTGGTTTCCATTAGATGATCATCTTTCTCGGCCGAGAAGTGATCGGGGAGATCGATGATCAGAATACCATCAATAATCTGCTGAGGATGGTTCCAAGAATCCGCATATGGGTAGTTCACCAACGGAATAGGGAAGCGCGAACGCTAAAGATGGGCGTCGCCGCCTCCCGCTGTGGCTGCTGCCCAGTTACGAACGTGGCGATGAAGAGCCATTCTACGTGAATTTTTTTTTCTGTCGATCAATGGAAGAAGTTGAAATTTGATGGTGCAAATGAGCATATAAATAAACATATAAATAAGCCCCACAATTAATGATGAAAGCAAAATTTCCATATTCTGATCCATGTGGAGTTTAGAGATATAAAATTACAATGTTCATGTCTAGAGACGTCCCCGAGATATACCACATTGACATTGACAATGATCGAGGAATCCGATAAATAAGATACACCAAATCCAAAACATATGTGGGTAGTGTTCCATATACTATCTTGATCAAAGAAAGAAGGGAAGATAGACATATACACAAAAGCAAATAATTTGGAAGAAATACATGTAATTCTAAACATCTGTTACAAGAAAGGAAAAAAACGAAACAACAACAAAAAAACTAAATACATCAGTTTATGCATTCTCAAAACCTAATAACTATTCAAAAAGAAATAATTAATGACTATATAACTATTCAATACTTGACTAGGCCAGTGCATCGAATTTACAGAGAGGGCAAATATTCCAGTTGTGCAGCCAATCTTGCATGCAGTAGACATGATATCCATGCCCACACTTGAGACCAGCAATCCTCTCTTTATGCTCATCCTTTCCGCATAACACGCATATCTTGTCACATTTGGAGTAATCGAATTCTTCGGGGATGTGAGGGAACAGATCCCCATTAGCAAACTTTTCTGGACTCTCAAGAAGCTGATGAATGGTGAAGTCTTCCCTTACGATACAACCGAACAAGTTGAAGTATGTGTAATCCTGATTCATGTTCCACGAATCTCGGGGACGGCACCAGTCGATCTCCTCAGAATGTTCGTGATAGAAAGGAAATTTATCAAAAGTGGTTTCCATCATATGATCATCTTCCTAGGTCGAGAAGTGATCGGGGAGCAATAAATAATCTGCTGAGGATGCTTCCAAGCATCTACGGGACTGGGAGAAAACCAGGCCGCGATGTATGGACAATGATCGGGGAGATCGATGATGAGATGACCATCAATAATCTGCCGAGGATGATTCCAAGCATCTATGTGGCTGGAGGGAGACCAGGCCGCGGTGTATGGATATTGGTAAACATGACTCTGAGGCGGGGGCGACACGGTGGCAACAAGAAAACCTGTAGATAGTTTCACCGGAATAGGGACGTGCGACTGATGAAGATGGGCGCCGCCGCCGCTCATTGTGGCTACCGCGCAGTTACGACCCTGGTGATGAAGAACCATTCTACGTTCGAAAGAAGCACCACAATTAAAGATAAAACCAAACATATTGAGTTTGGAGATATATATAAGAACATCTACCCGTTTTATTAATTAAGATTCAGATAAGATAAGATAGTAATCATACAATTTATGGTAACGCTATTCGAAGAAAAATATAGCATGTATATTATTTGTCATATTCAAATAATAGAAACAAATATAAATATTTCAGAATTCTTTTATATCTGCAAAGATATCTAGTTGGTTTATACTACATAGAGCTTTTGAATTAAGTCATATTTATTATTTTATGTTTTTAAAATAAAATATATGAAAATTAATAATGATCCAAATATATGTCTATTAAAATAAAAATGAGGCATGTTTAAATACCACATTTTATTATAAAGAAATTTAGAGATCTAGTATGATTCTAACACTTAATAATGAGGACGGGCATATTTATTATGTTATGAGAATCTGGTTGCCAAAATTTGATTGGATATATTATGGTAACTCACTTGAAAGATAATACATACAGTAAATTAATAATCTCAATAGAGCAAACATTAAAAAATTTAATAAATATTTCTTATGATTACTCCTTTATTTATAATAGTATATGATCTGTTGTTGAAATGTTAAATTTTGACAACCTAGCAAGTCCAAATTCAATCTACTCACAAATTAATTACACAAATAAGTTAATTTAAAATTATTCAGAAGATGCAAAAAAAGTTACAAGAAATAGAATAGCAAGAAAACATGACATAATAACAACATAAATACCTACATACTAGCAAAACCAAGCACCATCCATAACAATACTACATATGTCACAAGAGACCGCCAAAAATATAGAAATACAAAGTTCTATTAAGATAAGAAAATCTGAAAAATTAATTATTAGATTTTGTAACTTGCAAAACTTATATGTGGTTTTATAAATTGCATTTATTTTTGGTTTTTTTTTTTATAATTACCATCAAAGACATCAATTAGCTTATTTGTTTTCTTTTTTTCTCAATCATTGTCATCTTTTGTTAGAGTGATGAGATAATAATGGAGACGTTATAAATACTCGATATCGTACAAATATTTTCGGTGACACATTATTATTTTGTGATATCATTCAAAACTACGATGACACAAACCTAAAATTGAAAGACTATAAATTATTAGATTAAGCAAATAAAATTTGACTAAAACAGATGTCTCAAAATCCTTGTAAGAGGTCGATGAGAAACCTCTCAGCAGTAAAAGCAATATTTGTTGGCTTGTGAAATTTTGAAAACCTAGCAAGTCAAAAGTCAGTCTCCACACAAATTAATGTTGGACCGAACGTTTGTCGGTTTACCGAATGTTATAGCTGATGGTAACGGTACAATACTAATCTTTTAAACCATATAACAACTCAAGCGATACGTGTTAGGAACGAATCAGATCGCACCTAAGCTGAATCTCAGAGCTTGGCAAGGCAGCACGCGATCTGATCAAATAAAAACACGAGCTGCAATATCTCTGGTTCTTGAAAACTATGAGCACCGAGAAATACATCAGATTAGGTATAAAAACCAAGCCGAAAACATCTGAAGATACTCTCTAAGATTGAAACTGAAGGTTTAAAAGAATGTATGCGAAATGCTGTAAAGAACTCATTTGAATATGAAAGTTCAGAGCCTCGCTCCTACGTCTCCCCTTCTTTCAAACTGGAAGGCTTTCACTAGAAGACTTTGTTATACAAAGATTTGTACAAACCTACTTAGTTGGGACTTACCCACTGCCCAAGGCTGAACTCCTAGACTTTAATCTCTACACATCGGCTCGCATGTTGTGTGAACTCCATATCTAAGAACATGTTTAAGTCTCTGTTCAAAGACTACAAATATTAAGTTTTACGTCTTCGTGTCAAGACTCTGTTTGTGTATTTTGGGGTGTGATTCACTCAGCTATTCTATTCAGCTCTCGGCTCTCATATATGTGAGTGAATTTGTGTGTGAGAAATATTACAGTGAATAATATCTTGAATGTTTTCTCACACACTGGGAAGTGCTTCTTCAAAGCTGATAGGCTCAGCAGTCGACTTTGACGATGATTCTCATATGATCTAATCGTTGACTGCTTCGCTCTCTATTTTCTTCACTCTCTATTTCTCTTCTTGTGTAGTTCTCTCTTTCTAGCGCACCATCATGTCGTCGTACTACACCCCGCTACCCCACACTGATCTTCATCAGTTCAGCTTGTATATATAAGACTTTGGTCTTATGTTATCGTTGGACACAATCTCCTAGTCGTTGAAAAGTTTCTGTAAAGTTTCTGACATTGTGTCCTTGTTGTCCTTTCATCGTACGTGGGTAGGTGAGACCACTTAATGTCTTTATACTTGCTCTAATGTAGATGTAGCAAATCAGTTTGAACTACTTTAATCCAGTCTTCGCATACACTCATGTTCAAACTGCTTTGCTCGCGATCTAATATGCTCTGAGCTGATGCCTCCTGAGCTGAGTCTTGCTCTGATATGCTCTCCAATCTTGTTTCTTCTTCCTCTCAGCTGATCGCCTCTCAGCTGATCTCCTTCAGCCGTTCATCTCTCATTCATAGTTATATATCACAGACCCCAAATTTCAAATAATAATGTAATATACCTAAAAAATAAAATAAATAAGGTTTTAGAAATAAGAAAGTAAGTTTTCAAACAAAAAAATTTGAAAACTGGTTGAATAAATGGTTTTTTATGGGTCAAACAGGAAAATCAGTTTTGTAGGTCAATCCGAAACAGACCCATAATTGCTTCATCAATTCGATTTTGAAAACACTTTTTGAAATAACAATAATAATATGTTACAAGAATCTATATGTATCCATATTGGGATGTCAAGGCCGTCAACTTCTTTACGTGACACAAAATATGACACTTCAAGAAGAAAATATCTTTATAATTGTGAATATAATATTTTATAATATCTTTATATTTGTTATCGTTTCACTAAAGAAGAAAATAACTGTGAATTTTTGGGTCACCGGTTTTCTAGAATCGATAATCTTGAAATAATGCACCTTAAGCGTGGATCATGCATTACCCTCTTTGAAAAACTTCCAGCAGAATTAGATATTGGCAAATGCTAGCCTTTTTTAAAGAAAGAAGCTTTAACCATTATGAACTATGAATTCTGATAGCCATTAATTAACAGGCATAAATATTTTGCAATGTTTTCTTAAAAATAGTCAAAATAATCGTCTTTTATGAAACTTGTGAGTCAGATTAAACTAAAATACAAATCCCATTACCTTTCCATTTAGAGAGTATTCAATATATAAACGAACATTATATATTGTTAATCAACTATGCATGGATCTATGTTTAACCAAATAACTCATCCAATTCAAACCTGACCCACGAGAATGCTCTTTGAACCAGTATATACTAGCAAACGAGACACAATATATGTGTGTTTAAGTATAAGATATTTCTTTTTAAATAAAAAACTCCACGCTTGATTTTTCTTTCATAAGTTCTAATAGTTATAGCATGAAAAACAATGTTTAAAAGTTCAGAAAAAATGAATATTAGATGCATTTGATCATGCAAATATGCCTCAGTACTCTCATGCATTTCTTGCCTCACAGTCATACCATTACCATATTATTGCATTCTTTTAGTCCTTTGGCAATTACAACATCAGATATCTCTTAAAAATTCCAGAATTCGATTTAGTCTTTAATGTAAGCAATAGAAAATGGTGAAGACTGAGCTTCCAATGAAACGGAGTCTTTGGAATGATGAAGACGAGGAGAATAGTGGAAGCTTTGTTAGGAAAAACCAAAAGCAAGAAGCAGGTAACTGGGCAAGTTTCTCCAAGAGATCAGGTACAGTTCCTTCGTTCAGCTTCATTTCGGTTAAATGAGATAGATCGATCCGGATCGAAAACTGTCCACAAAGACTTGAAGATGAGGATGAGATTGTTAGCTCGTGATATGATTTACATTTTATGTTATCGGATTCCCATTATGTGCTCGAGTTTGTGCTCTCGAACCTTCAATACGGATTGTTTATTCTACTAACATATTTCTTGAATCTGGACATGCATGATGCTAGTCTCAAACAATCGAAATGAAAAACTTTATTTTATTTCTGTGTAATAATTTTGAAGATGGTTTAATGTGTATGAAATTCGTGGCAAGCAATGCTGGCAGGATTGAGAAGAAGTAGTGGGAAAATCAGCAGGCAGAGGTGGAGTAATGAAGAGAAAGGAGCAGATCCAAGGGACAGCAATTTCACCCCTCAAGAGGAGGAATTCGTCATCAAGCTTCATGCAGCCATAGGCAGCAGGTGAATTTGAATCTTTCTTCCGTCAAATATGATAGACATTTGAGTTTTTATATATGATCAAACTATAATACAATAATTCATCTTATTTTTGGTTTTCAATGACAAGTTGAACCATATTCATCAAGAATTTGAGTGATAAGATTGAGTCTAGCTAGAAGGCCAAGTATTTGGAACTGAGAAAATGATTTGGACGAAGGATTTGACATGATTCCATTTTGTGGGTTCTTGAAATCCGGGGCTTTAGTTATAAACATGTAATCGAAAAATATAAGCAGGCGGATTTCAAATCTATGGATTTCCCTTAGGGCTAAATACTTCAATCCAAAATGCAACCTTAGCATCTTTATTCCTTATATGAATGAAGATTCATACTGAATATTGTTGAAGCCATTTGTAGCATGCAACACCTAAAACGAACTATGTTATACATTCGATTAATCATCAGGTGGGCGATAATAGCACAACAACTTCCGGGGCGAACCGAGACGGATGTGAAAATCCTATGGAACACCAATCTAAGAAAGAAGCTATCTGCAATGGGGATTGATCCTGTCACACACAAGCCCTTCTCCCAAATCCTTGCAGATTATGGAAACATTGGTGCTTTCCCTAAAGACCGATCTCAGGTCGCCCACCTCGCCCTCGATTCGACTAAGAATCAATTCATCTTGAAACAAGAGCAACCACAAAGACATCAAAAGGCTACTTTTGATCTTTGCTCCCAACTTCATGCCATAAATATGGTCACATATACCTCTAACTACACGAACACAACTAATTGTAACATGGCGCAAACGTTTTCGGCTGATCGTTGTGTGTCGTCATCTGAGATATCATCCTCATTGGATCGTGAATTATCGAGCTTTTGTTGGCGCGATTTTCTTCTTGAAGACGAGTTGTTGACATCGAATGTGAAGGGTGATCAAGAGACTTTGGGAATACTTGAACAAAAATGTGATGCGGTTGTGGATTACGGAGGAAATGGGATGGCATTGATCAACAATGGGTTCGAAGCATCGTCATCATCGTCCAATGGTTCGTTTGTGGAAGCCATGATCGAGCATCAAGATGAGATCAGGTTCTCTCAGTTCCCTGGATTTCACGAAGAACAATTTAATCTATGAACTGATTATTCACCATGCACGGATTAATATTTAAAATTGGAATCATTAATATTCGATGGCTTTTAACCTATGATATTTGGTCATGTAAAATGTGTTGCTTTTGGATTCGATGAAAATAAATGTTGATGGCCTTTTTTGATTTAGCACGAGAAAATTTTCCACTACTGGAGAAGAAAGACCTTGATTATTTTTTCCATTTTGTTTATTCAAGAAAATATCCGATGACCTTTTCAAATATTTGTTATAATGTTTCAAAATAGTTTAATCCGTATTTGGAATTATATCCAAAATAAAGACTTGTATTACTTTTGTTATGCCAATGATGTCAATTTACTTTGTAAGAATGATGATAAAAAGATGTGAAAAATAAAAGTTTTGTGTCTATAAACTTGATCCATATATATGGGTTTTCATTTATGAAATATTTGAAAAGTTTGGTTCACATGCAGTAGTTTCGGATTGTTTCTTTTAGTCTTTTTTGGCTCGATGTTGATATAGCATTGGAAAGTGTGAGATAATAATTGCTAATCATGTAATAAGCCTCAAATTAAAATAGTCAGAAAGCTTAAAAATCAATGTGCAAAAGCTAAAGTTTGTTAGTTAGTATACTAAATTACTATGAAATGGGACTTGTATATATAACAAATGTCGATCTACAAAAAAAATCTTAAATTTTAGAAAATATCAACATCTTCTGATGGCATCGAAAACCGATAGGAACATCAGTTTTAGGATCGTAAAATCCAACAAACAACATATTACATGCATTAAAAAAATATTTTGAAAACCAGCACGTAAAGCCAAAGGGCAGATCGCGCCTAAGCTGGTCCAGCACGCAGCAACGCTGCGAGTTGGTCCAGATTGCACGTGACTATTCAGATAAAAATGAGAGCTGCAATAGCTCTGGTTCTTGAAATATTTGAGCATCGAGAAGTAGATCAGGTAAGATACAAAATCATGCGGAAACAACCTGAACTACCCTCTAAAAATCGAAAGCTATTTAAACAGGTTTAAAGATATGTATGCGATGCAATGCAGAAAGCTGTAAATAAATGTACGCTGCAATTTGTTTATGAAAGTTCGGAGCTGAATCTCCTATGTCTCCCCTTCTTCCACACAGGAAAGATTTACTAGAAGATTTGATCTTATACCTCGTGTACAGACCCGATCCGACAACCCTCAAGCTGAAATAACTCCAAGCCACAAATGCACACCAGCTCGCAGGTTGTGTGTCTAACTAACACTTCTTTTACGTCTCAATGAGAAAGACTACAACATGAACATGTTTAACGTCTCTGTTCAAAGACTACAAGGAAATTGGTTTTGTTTGTGGTTTTGATTCACTCAGCTAATCCAATCAGCTCTCTCTAATATATATGAGTGAATCGTGTGTGAGAATTATACAGTGTAAGCTCACTCTCAAATGTATTCTCACACATTGGGAAGTGCTTCTCTCTAAGCTGGTATCTCGATGTCTTCCCAGGGTTTTGCTGTCGAATATGAATATCTCATTGAAGCTCTCGGCCTATGTACCAGCTCACATCTGGGCACTGGACCAGTTTGCACATCAGCTGCCACCTGAGTGTGCAAACTTTCGACTGTGCACTACTATCTGTTTTGTGTTGTGTATCGCACTTTATTTTGTTTTTACTCTGCTCTTGCGCACACACACTTCACTTCCCATGTATTCTGTTCATCGTCTCTTGCTGTATATAAAGCATATGATATGATATATCCGTTGGACACAAAGTTGCAGCCGTTGAAAAAGGCTTTTGTAAAGTTATGACAAAGTTGTACTTGTGCCTTTATCATTAAATGCTCTGCAGGCTTTGCTGACTTTGAACATGTGAACACTGTACATGATGTAGACAGGACAAACAAATCAGTTTGAATTAGATTAATCCAATCTTCGCATAGTTTAAGTTCAAACTGCTTTGTTCGTCTGATAGCTTCTGCTTATCTGTTCTCTGAGCTGATATGCACTTGTCTCAGTTGGTCTCTGAGCAGTTTTCTTCCTCCAGCTGGTCTCTTCTTTGATTATGTGTACTTGCATGTGATCTTCCTCCACGACAGCATCCAAGAGTTTGTGATCCTCTACACTTGACATATCTTGCATCAGTGATTATATCCCTTCTTCTTTGGATCATCTAATCTCATCAGTTCTTCATCTGATCTGATTCTACGATTGAACAGTGGATCGATATACTTCTGAGCTGAACTGATTATTGTTATGCTCTGTGCTGATCTTGCTCTGAGCTGGTCCAGCTTGGATATCTGTTGATGGACCAGCTTGGCGATCCTTTGCTTCTCATCTGTTGAACTGTAAGCTGAGCTCTAGTTTGCACTGATCGCTGATCTGAGCTGGTATTCTCCTGAGCCGATTTTCCCTTGTTGTACCAGCTTATGACTAAATCGAACCAAATCTTCTACATCATCCATAATAAACACATCTCTCTCATAAGGATTCAACTTAATCAAATTCCCTGATATGGTTTTTCTCAATCTGAGCTGGTTTGTCCTTCACTAGTTTGTTGCTCTGATTATGACGGGGGGGGGGGGGTAGGGGAGGGGGTCGAGCTGTACAGTTGATTAAACTGTTAGGAATATACGAACATGCTTTGTGTTGATCAAAATTCAGATATGATCTGTTTTACAGATCCAACATCTTCAAACATAATTATTTTATTAATCCTAATTTTTCCTCCGTAACAAACATAAGATCAATTTATTATAAATTGATGAAAAGTTTATTATAAAATTTCAAAAAGACCCAAATAAATCTCATGCTTATTGGAAACTGAAATTACTATCTTACATATATGCACTATAATATTAATCACGATATTCAAATGACTCTAAATCTCATGTATTCTAAGGTTTAAGATTAATTATGTATAGCAATATATTATTATTTTAAATCATTGCCAAATGTAATGATATTTTAATTTTTAAAAGTTTGTATATGAATCCTAAGATATTTAATATAACATTTTGATAGGATCGAAAACCCCTAAAACAACAGATTACATGCATTTAGAAATTTATTTGAAAAAGCAGCACACAATAGGGAAATCAAATCACGCTTAGCTGTACCAGCAACTCTGTGAGCTAGTCCAGATCACGTGCAATCTGGTCAATTAAAACTTGAGCTGTAATCGTTCAGTGTTCTTGAAAGGTTTGTGTACCGAGAGATAGATCGGGTAAGATATGAAATCTTGCAGAAACAACCTGAGCTAACCTCTGAAATTCGAAAGCTAATTAACAGGTTTTAAACAAAGTTTAAAGTATGCAATGCATGAATGCAGTAAGCTGTAAGGAGAGCAATACACTGCAATTTGTTTATGGAAGTTCGGAGTTGAATCTCCTACATCTCTCATTCTCCATACAGGAAGGATCCACTAGAAGATTTGATCTTACACCTCGTGTACAGACCCGATCCAACAACCCTCAAACTGCGAGAACTCTTAGACACAAATGCACACCAAGCTCGCAGGGTGTGTGTCTAACTATCCAACACTTCTTTTACGTTTCAGTGAGAAAGACTATAATAGGAACTTGTTTAATGTCTCTGCTCAAAAACTGATAGGAAATTGGTTTTGTTTGTGATTCACTCAGCTAATCTAATTAGTTCTCTCTCAAATAAGTGAGTAAATCGTGTGTAAGAATTATACAGTGTAAGCTCACTCTCAAATGTATCCTCACACACTGGGAAGTGCTTCTCTCTAAGCTGATATCTCGATGTCTTTCCAGGGTTGTGCTGTCGAATATGATAACTCATTGAAGCTCACGGTCTGTGCACCAGCTCACAACTGGATACGAAACCAGCTTACACATAAGCTCCCACCTGAGTGTGCAAACCCTCGACTAAGCACTACTGTCTGTGTATCACACTCTAATTTGTTTTTACTCTGCTCTTGTGTGCACACACTCCTTAATTTTCGTATGTCATATGCTCTTGATATATAAAGCCTCTTGTGCAAATCTATCCGTTAGACACAAAAGTGTAGCCGTTGAAAAGGCTTCTGTAAGGTTCTGACAAAGTTGTACCTTGTGTCCTTTATCATTTAATGCGATTGCAGGCTTTGTTGACTTTAAGCTCTCTTCATTATTGAGCTTGCAGCTATTGTACACTTTAAGCTCTATGAACGTTGTACCTGATGTGGACATGACGAAGAAAATCAGTTTGAACAATATAATCTCCACAATGCTTGTGTTAAACTGTTTTGTTCGTCTGAGCTGGTTTGTCCAGATCTGGTCTCCCTGAGCTGGTTGCTTCTCATCTAAATGCTCTTGTTTACAACTGCTTCAATCTGATATGCACTTCGTTCTGAGCTGCTCTTGAATACTATCTGTACATTGCTATGCTCTACGCTGGTTTCTTCTTTGATTATGTGTACTTGCTTGTGATCTTCCTCCACGACAACATCTCTGTGATCGAATGTATCTAACAGCATGTGATCCTCTGCACTTGACAAATTTTGCACAAGTGATTATATCCTTTCTTATTTGGATCATCATCTGTTCTGATTCAGCTTTCACTGGACCGCTATACTCCTGATTTGAACTATAATCTGCACTTGATCACTAATCTGAGCTATTATTCTCCTGAGCTGATTTTCCTCTGTTGTACCAGTTTGGGCGTATCCTTACTGTTCCAGCTTGGATGTCTTCTGCTTTATCAGCTTGGACGTCCCCTCACTGTTCCAACTTGGACATCTTCTCAACAGCTTTCAGCTCTCTTCTAATCTGTTTTGCTACAGTAGGCTTATCCAGCTCGCATCAGCTGTTACTATCTCTGTATCAGCTTGGATCTATGGAGACTGATCGAGTACACCCTGCTATTGGATTTCTTCTTCTTTTATGGGGTTCACCTCGGCTCGTCAGACTTCTCACAGACTCCTGCCTCCGCATTTCTTCTTCTTCATCATCTTTCACATCATCCACAATAAACCCATCGAGCTGGTTTGTTCTTCACCAGCTTGCTTCTAAGCTGCTCTGATTATGACGTTGGGCTGCACAACGATCTTAAGTCGTTAGTAAAATATTAGCAGGTTTTGTGTTAATCAAAATTAAGATTCTGTTCTGTAAACACAGATCCAACAAATTTATATTAAACGGTGAATAAAAGGTTGATATATTTATATAAAATATTTATTTATAACTCAATATATTTAAATACAATATCATTCCAAAATAAAGCAAAATACAAGTAAAACAAAATCAATTCTTTTATATTTTCCCAAAATGTTGGATCTGTTTTGACAGATTCTGATTAAGTTTTGAATTACACAAAACCTATTATTGTGTTTCTAACAATTCTACCTAAGTGCACAGGATTTAGGAACGAAGAAGATTCAGCAAGAAGAAGCTTATTGCGCAAAGAAGAGAAACAGCTGTATCTGTCCAGCAGTTGGTTCAATATAAAGATTAAGCAGTTGGTTTGGTGTTCATAGTATCGGCAGTTGAATTAAGTTTCGAGACATCCAAAGTTGAATCAGCTGTTCGTAATCAGGCGGAGGCCAAGAAATCAGCTGGAGCATGATGAACCAGCTGCAAGCGCTAAAGACAAAGTGAACCAGCTGGAACTTGTATTGAGAAGTCTGCTGAAGAGTTCTATCAAAGAAGAAGATGCGCAAAGTACTGTTAACGAATCTGTTAGCAGTCGTCGCAATTATAAGTACTGTTGATGAATCTATTAACAGTCGCTATTCAAGAAGAAGAAGAATCGCAGCTGGAGCTGGAACGAAATTAGCAGGAAGCTACTGTGATTCAGCAGTTGAGAAGATGCACAAGATATGGAATCAGCTGTGATGACATCAGCCTTGATGTCATCACAATCAGCAGGAAGCGATCAGCAGATGAAGTTGTGCACAAAAGAGGAAGCGACGTCGTGTTGATAGAATCAGCAGATGGATTAGCGTTGATGACATCATCTGTGATGTCATCATATTCAGCAGATGGTTTGAGAGACCAGTCGCAAGAATCAGCAGGTAGCTTGCATCCAGACGCAAGAAGAAGCGACGTCGTAGAGGAGATATTCAGTCGCAAGCTACAGTGCAACCAGCAGATGCTATTTGGAGATAGCGATAGCAAAACGATGTCGTTTACATAAGTTGATACGACAGCGTTTTGCTCTTGCGCTAAAGATTCAGCAGATGCTCTTTGCGATGAAGAAAATCAG
>KQ988193.1:0-26155 GCA_001598015.1 Dorcoceras hygrometricum
GGCTCACCTATTATCAACCTTTGGCCTATAGAGTATAAACAAATGCTATAGCTGATTCCATTTTGGAAACTGATTAGATATAAATGTTCAGGCTCGACTTTCTTCGAGTAAGTATTTTTATGTCTTTTCATTTCCATTTGATAGACTCTTTAAATCAACACGAATCTGCAAAAAATTATTATGCATTAGTTTCTTACCATGGAGATAGTCTCTGTTTGCTGCCCTGTTGGCTGTGCATAGTTGACATCAAAAGCTTTAGATGCAACTCTTCCTTTTGAAAAATTGTATCCGAGATCTTGAAGCATAAGAAGAGCATACAAAATCCCGGAAAAGTTTTTCCTTAAACCTAGACAGGGGCAGGTTTCCTAGGATGGGGTGCCACAGATGATTTTGTTTTGTTTTGATTTATTGTTTTCTTTTTTTGAGGTGCGGTGGTGACTATATTTGGAAATCAAACTTCACATTTCTAGAGAACGAATACATAAAATTTTAAGTGTGCATTTTGCTGGACACTCATATCGCGTTGATATTAATTCCTTTGGCATCTATGACAAATATTTTGCTAATTCATGTGCATTTTCCAGACTGTCTACGACCACGACACGTTCAGCATGGACGACAAAATGGGAGACGCAGAATTTGATATTCGACCATACATAGAGGCCTTGAAGATGAATCTCTCGGGCCTCCCGAGTGGCACCATTATCTCAAAGATACAGCCATCCAGGTCCAATTGCCTCGCTGAAGAGAGTTCCGTGATCTGGAAAGACGGGAAAGTAGTGCAAGATTTGTGCCTGAGATTGAGAAATGTCGAGTGTGGTGAAGTCGAACTTCAACTCCAATGGATTGATCTTCCTGGAGCTAAAGGTTTATAATTATGGACTCCATGTTCGGTGTTGTTCGAACCATTCGGTTAGGTGTTTTCAACTGGGATATTAGCCAACTCTGTGCTCATGTTTTGTTCTGTAATGGGATTTTTTCTATTGTTTGAACTTTGAAACTTGTATCCCTTGGGTTCAATGCCATTTTTGTGTAACGTCTGCGGTTTAGCAAATGAGAATGTGATAACTTCTGGCATTGTTGTTGTTACCAATATTATATTATTTTATGGGCGATTAACTTCTGGTTTTTGTTAATATCAAGAAAGACAAAGCTGAATATTCTTTAATAGTTCATCCATGATATTCTTAGTAATTTAGACAAATCTCACAATTTAGTACCTTGTAACCAGAATATTTCAAGTTTATGGAATCATTGTTTTAATGGATATGTATTACAGAAGTTGAAGACTCGAGTCATAAGAAAGGATGTCAATCCAGAATGGAATGAGGATTTGACGCTTTCCGTTTCGAATCCTAGTATTCCAATTACCCTGGTGAGGCTCATCTATTATCACCTTTGGCCTATAGAGTAAAACAAATGCTATAGTAGCTTATTCCATTTTGGAAACTGTTCAGATATAAGTGTTCAGGCTCGACTTTATTCGAGAATTATTTTTATGTCTTTCGTTTCCATTTGATAGAGTCTTTAAATCAACACGAATCTGCAAAAAGTTATTTTGCATTAGTTTCTTACCATGGAGATAGTCCTGTTTGTTGCCCTGTTGGCTGTGCATAGTTGACATCAAAAGCTTTATATGCAATTCTTCCTTTCGAAAAATTGTATCCGAGGTCTTGAAGCATAAGAAGAGCATACAAAAATCCCGGAAATGTTTTTCCTTAAGCCTAGACAGGGGCAGGTTTCCTAGGATGGGGTGCCACAGATGATTTTGTTTTGTTTTGATTTTGTGTTTTCTTTTTGTGAGGTGGGGTGGTGACTATATTTGGAAATCAAACTTCACATTTTTAGAAAACGAATCCATAAAATTTTGAGTGTGCATTATGCTGGATACTCATATCGCGTTGATATTTATTCCTTTGGCATCTATGACAAATATTTTGCTAATTCATGTGCATTTTCCAGACTGTCTACTACCACGACACGTTCAGCATGGACGACAAAATGGGAGACGCAGAATTTGATATTCGACCATACATAGAGGCCTTGAAGATGAATCTCTCGGGCCTTCCGAGCGGCACCATTATCTCAAAGATACAGCCATCCAGGTCCAATTGCCTCGCTGAAGAGAGTCCCGTGATCTGGAAAGAAGGGAAAGTAGTGCAAGATTTGTGCCTGAGATTGAGAAACGTCGAGTGTGGTGAAGTCGAACTTCAACTCCAATGGATTGATCTTCATGGAGCTAAAGGTTTATGGACTCCATGTTCGGTGTTGTTCGAACCATTCGGTTAGGTGTTTTCAACTGGGATATTAGCCAACTCTGTGCTCATGTTTTATTCTGTAATGGGATTTTTTTTTCTATTGTTCGAATCTTGTAAGTTGATCCCCGGGTTCTATGCCTTTTTTGTGTAACGTCTGCGGTTTAGCTAATGGGAATGTGATAACTTCTGGCTTTTTTGTTGTTACCAATATTATTATGTTTTATGGGCGATTAACTTTTGGTTTTTGTTAATATCAAGAAATACAAAGCTGAATATTCTTTACTAGTTCATCCATGATATGTAGTCCTTTAGGTGCCTTTTTTGTGTAACGTCTGCGGTTTAGCTAATGGGAATGTGATAACTTCTGGCTTCTTTGTTGTTACCAATATTATATTGTTTTATGGGCGATTAACTTTTGGTTTTTGTTAATATCAAGAAATACAAAGCTGAATATTCTTTACTAGTTCATCCATGATATGTAGTCCTTTAGGTTCAAGTTCAGACAGTGATGTTGGGATAACTATGCGACTGCAAATTATGCATATCATGTAGATTATAAAATTTTTTTAGCTAACGCCTGTTATTTCAGTTCTCTGGGAAAACCCAAGTCATAAATATTCAAAGTCTTAATGAGAGAAACTTCACATTGGAGTACTTAAGTGATGAGTTATCGAAAAAAAAAAGATGCACCTTGTGGTTTAGTCAATTAAAGCTGATAAGTCTACTCAAGTTCACAGTTTCATAACTATCCAATCTTGGAATCCCTTTCAATCATGGTATCGGTTCATTCAAGTTCCACTTTGCTAGAAGCCTGTCAGCGCGAGCTGCTCAACCTCTTGACATCAACTATCACTTCTCACACTCTTTGATCCACTGACGTCATATGCCATAACTAATATTTCTTGGCCTTATGTGAATTCAAAGAAATTGGCCCTCCTAAATAATTAAGCGTGATCATTTTTCTCACTAGTTTTACAAACAAAAACAAAACATGTATAAATGTCAAATAGCAAATAACATCCAAGATCTATATAACATAGTCAAATAACCTTTGGGCTTATATATATACATGCTGCTATAATAAAAAATTTTTATTTGGGTCCCTTTCTCATATAGTCATATGCTTGAGTCTCTCCTCAGTTTCGGGCTACACACCACTTTGTTAAAAAATATATATTAACATGGAATGTAAATAACATCCACAAAATAAAATAATATGATCATAAATGAAATCTGGAACTCCAAGCAATTTTATATCATAAATGAAACCTTGAGAAACTTCAACTAGAGTGGCTAGAATACCTGAAGGAAATCCCATATGGTATTGGAGAAATTGGAACACTTAGATCAATTTCATTGTTTGGGTGTAGTTCATCAGCCAATGCTTCTGCAGAGAAGATACAAGAGGAACAACAACTTGGGAATACCGACCTTCAGGTCAATAATCAAATCTCAACCTCAAATTTGATGTTTTGATTTCATTCCATTTACTTAATACTAATTTTCAAGTTTTCCACTAATTTAGTACAACTATTTCTCAATAAATTCCACCATTCTAGATACAACATATCTTTAAATCAAGCACCCAAAATCCTTTATTGTGTAAAAAAATAAAATATTTAAAATGTAAACATATATCATGTATATCTGAAGGAATATACCACCATCTACATTTTTGTTTTTTTTTCGATTTTTCATGTAAAAAGATGACGAGGTTTCATAAATGCAGAGACATAAGATCGTTTTTTAACAAAAAATATTTCCAACTCAAATAATGCTCACTAATTTGCAAATTTGTCTTATGAGAATAATGCATTTTCACTTTCACCTACGATTTGATGATGCTCCATTTGCAGGCTAAGGAATATAATATTTTTGTGAGTATAAGGAATAGAATATGGAAGAGGATGTAGAGGTGATTGTGATATACCCTCATATTATATGCCAATATTCGGTCTTAAAGACCACCAAATTTGTAATCAAACTGAATATTGATGCAATACAAAGCACATTGATAAATTAATTTTATATTTCGATATATAAAAATCTAGTAGTTAAAATATTATATGAGGAAAATTTCGAAGGTCGATTATAATCTCTGCCTCTGTCACGAGCCAGTCTCTTTGTGAGTCTGGCTATTAGAGCCTTGCCCAAGTCTTCCACGGCCACAGAGTTTTTTAGGTCTGAGTGCCAATTAGTTTGGTTTGAGTTTTATTATAAACCGAATTATTTGATCGTAGTGATCCCAGTTATGTATGTATTTGTGTGTCGAGCATAATTAGATTTTATAAATGATAACGGGATGGATTATGCGTGAATGGACTTATTTGAATGATGAGATATAATTTAAAGTAACAATGTGTAAAATTTAATTTAATTGATTGAAAAAATAAATCTTTGTTTCCGAAACACATACATGTGATATATTTTTTTTTAGGACCGGTAGATGATGGTGGAATTAGATAAATCTCTGTCTGTATATACTATATCACAAAGTAGATAGTACACTATGGAAATGGACTATACCAAGACCTCGGCAATAGAACAATATAACTTTGCCAACACATGCAAGTTAAGAATAACTAAAATTAACAACACTATTGTTTTCTATTTTCAAATGTCGAACACGAACAATTTATGGTTATTCTTTCATTTCATTTTATATAAGTAGCAAGTTCCAAATTCGTTAATATTCTAATAATTGGGAACTACGATGAACTACTTTCTTGAAACATCTTCCACAATTGCAATTTTTGGTTTCATAACACTCAAATAAATACTAAATTATCACCATATTTCAATATACATTACTCTTCGGACAAATCTTAATTATCATGTGGAAGGACAGTTTTGAAAATGAAACGTATGGCTGTCGAGGAGTGGATCTAAGACACCTCTTGGATAATGCTCAGTCAACTCATGAATCAACGCCTGTTCAAGAAATCACACTTTGATTTTGGGCACTGAGATATCAGCAATGGCTGCTTATGCATCACTGCTCTCTCTCGGACATATTCTTGATCAGTTATTGGAACACCCACAACGCCAAAGGGATGTTTTTGACAGAGCCCAGATCGTATCTCTTCTTGAAATTATCACATTTTTGCGAGATTTTCTTGAAGATTATTCGCTGATAAGGGGGGATGAGATGCAGGGATTGGAGGGAAAAATCGCAGGATCAGCATATGCAGCAGAAGATATCATCGAAAGTCGTGTGGTGGATCACATTCTTGAAGATTCTGAAGCTGAAAGTGAGTGTAGCTCCACTCTCTTCTGTCAAGATTTGCAGAAAGTGATAGAAGGATTTGATTCTATGAAGAAATATGTGATGAAGCTTAAGGAAAGTGATCAAGGGGTAAAAATCACGGAGCAGCCAAAAAAATATGCCAATGTTGGTTCTTTCATAGGAGGTGCTTCCAGTAGCAAGAATACTATGGTGGGATTTGATGAAGATTTGATTCAAATAATGGACACACTCACTGGGGACGAATCAAATCTCCAGATTCTGTCAGTAGTCGGGATGGGAGGCATCGGCAAGACTACCCTCGCAAGACATATTTTCAGCAATCCTTCGATTGTGAGCTGCTTCCAGTAGCAAGAATACTATGGTGGGATTTGATGAAGATTTGATTCAAATAATGGACACACTCACTGGGGACGAATCAAATCTCCAGATTCTGTCAGTAGTCGGGATGGGAGGCATCGGCAAGACTACCCTCGCAAGACATATTTTCAGCAATCCTTCGATTGTGAGCCACTTTGATCTTCATGCTTGGGTTACAATATCTCAACAATATAGCGTGCACGAAATCCTCTTAGGCCTAATAAAGGATAGTAAAGTTGTTGAAGGGGAAGGGGAACAACTCACTGGACGCAATGTGGATGAATTAGGATTACGTCTGCATAAGATTTTGTTTGGTAGAAGATATTTGATTGTAATGGATGACATGTGGAGTATCGAGGTTTGGAATGCCATACAGAGGTTTTTCCCGGATAATGACAATGGTTGTCGAATCTTGGTAACGACGAGACTATCAAATGTTGCTGATAATTTTCACTCATGTACCCCTCACCGGCTACCTTTGCTAGATGAGGTTCAAAGTTGGAGTTTGTTTTGTGATAAGGTGTTTGGAAAATCAGAAAGTTGCCCTCTTGCGTTGGAGGAAATAGGAAAGACAATTGTGAGAAATTGTGGGGGACTTCCTCTAGCCATTGCTGCTATCAGTGGACTTCTTGCAAAGTCTAGTCGAGCAGTTGAGTACTGGGAATCTGTTGCTAATGGTACATATGAGGCATTAAATATGGGAGGCGACGGGTTCTGTTTTGAGATATTATCTCTAAGTTACAGACACTTACCAGTTCATCTAAAGCCATGTTTCCTTTATATGGCGATATATCCGGAAGATAGTTATATTAAAATTTCAAGGCTTGTTCAACTATGGGTAGCGGAGGGAATTGTTAAACCAATAAGGTATAGAAGTTTGGAGGAAGTTGCAGAGGATAATTTAAAAGATCTAATAGATAGAAATCTCATTCAGGTTCGTGATTACGGGTCTAGAAACAACATAAAAAGTTGCACCATCCATGATCTCTTGAGAGAACTATGCCTCAAGGAAGCTCAAAACGAGAAATTTCTTTGTGTCGCTATGATCCATAGCCTCAACCGTCATCCCAGAAGCATCAATAATATGCGTCGTCTTATCATTCAGCGAAGCTCGGACAAAGAGGAGTTTCAACAACAGGTGTATGATGCCATGGATTCAGCATCATGTACCCGTTCGTTCATATGTCGTGACTCAGAATACAGATCTATTAAGCTGCCTGTTCGTTCTAGACTGCTAAGAGTACTTAGCATAGATGGTGTCTGTTCCCACGAAGAAATTCTGCAACTAGTTCACTTGAGATGCATCCATTTTGAGGTTTGGTTGTCTCCAAATCAGTTGAATATTTTACAATCTCTATCCCGGTCATGGAATCTGCAAACTGTCAACTTTGGTGGTACTTTGAGTTTGAGACCAATAAGTCTACCAACTGAAATATGGGAAATGCCTCATCTCAGGCATCTAAAAACGGGAGGAGGAGACTTTTATTTGCCTGATCCTCCGAGCACCAACAGCAAAAATGGCAGGCGAGATATTTTTGAGCTGAAAAACCTGCAAACACTTCATAAGATGAGGGATTTCAGGTGTACGGATGAGGTTCTTCGTAGAATCCCAAACTTAAAAAAACTGGGAATTAACTACGAGTTATTCCCCGATGGCATTGGATGGGATTACTACGATGTTTACAATCTTGCACATTTGCGTAATCTCGAATCATTTACCTTAGAGAGTTGGGATAAACTGCCACAAAATCTCTGTTTTCCGTGTTCACTAAAGAAGTTGACTCTGGAAAGCTGCCGAGTGTCTTGGGGATATTTGACGGTGGTTGGCTCACTGCCTCATCTTGAAGCTCTCAATCTGATGACTCACGCTGTCATGGGACGTGAGTGGAATCCTGTGGAAGGACAATTCCTAAAATTGAAGTCCTTAAAAATTTATATTACAGATCTTGAGGAGTGGGTAGCAGATAGCTCTCACTTTCCAAACCTTGAGAAACTTCAACTGAAGTGGCTACATCACTTGAAGGAAATCCCTTTTGGTATTGGAGAAATTGGAACACTTAGATCAATATCATTGTCGCGGTGTAGTTCATCAGCCAATGCTTCTGCAGAGAAGATACAAGAGGAACAACAACAACTTGGAAATTCTGACCTTCGGGTCCGCGTTGAAAGATAAAAAAACCTTCAGGTTTGTAGTGTATTTTTGATATTATGAATCACTCCAAGCAATTTCTTAGCATATTAGCAGTGTAGCCATGCAAGCAGCCAATAGTCTTTTGGAGTTGGGAAAGCAATTTACTGTCCTTTTCAGAAACAGGTCCTTTTCAACTGAACTGGCTACGTGACTTGAAGGGAATCCCATATGGTATTGGAGAAATTGGAACACTTGGATCAATTTCATTGTTTTGGTGTAGTTCATCAGCTAATGCTTCTGCAGAGAAGATACAAGAGGAACACAACTTGGAAACTTCTGCAGCCAATAGTTTTTTGGAGCTGGGAAAGAGTGTGTGGTTAACTTTCTCTTTTATATTATCTTATGGAAGACCTGGCAGATTCTAAATTTTATATCATGAAATATCTCAAGATTTAAACATTTGATAGTATTATTCCTTAGAAAATAAAGCCGAACTAGAACGATAAGTCCAAGGATTATAAACTGAATCCAAGTGAATTAATGGTTGAGAAAAGATCATGAGCTAGGCACAAAATCATTTTTCTTATCGTTTATTAAAAATTTAAGATATTTATAAATGATATTGGAAGTCAAATCATTTTCTGTACATTTTAGAAAGAGGTGTTCGTATGAATGTATGTAAGTTGTTACCAATATTATTATGTTTTATGGGAAATTAACTTCTGGTTTTTGTTAATATCAAGAAAGACAAAATCTGAATATTCTTTAATAGTTCATCCATGGTATGTAGTCTTTTAGGTTCAAGTTCAGACAGTGATGTTTGGATCGCTATGCAACTTCAAATTATGCATATCATGTAGATTATAAAACTCGTTTTAGCTAACGCATGTTATTTCAGTTTTCTAGAAAAACTAAGTCGCCATAAATATTCAAAGTCTTATGCGCCCTGAGAAATTTCACATAGGTCGGTCATACATAATTTCTCCAGTCAAGCACACTTAACACTCAATTGATGAGCTATAAAAAAAATGCGCCTTGTTGTTAATGCCAATTAAAGCTGATACACAGTCTCGTAACTGTCCAGTTTTAGATTCGCTCTCAATCTGACGTTGGATCGGTTCATTCACGTTCTCCTTTGCCCAAAACCCTGCCCGGAGTCGCTCATTTTCTATGTAACCTCTTGGCATCGACGATCACTTCTTACCCTCTTTTGACCACTGACGTCATATGCCGTACCTAATATTCTTATGGCTTATGTGAATTCAAAGAAATTGGCCCTCCTGAATAATTAAGCGTGATCATTTTTCTCACTAGTTTACAAACAAAAACAAAACATGTATAAATGTCAAATAGCAAAAACATCTAAGATCAATATAACATAGTCAAATAATATAATCCTTTGCCCAAAACCCTGCCCGGAGTCGCTCATTTTCTATGTAACCTCTTGGCATCGACGATCACTTCTTACCCTCTTTTGACCACTGACGTCATATGCCGTACCTAATATTCTTATGGCTTATGTGAATTCAAAGAAATTGGCCCTCCTGAATAATTAAGCGTGATCATTTTTCTCACTAGTTTACAAACAAAAACAAAACATGTATAAATGTCAAATAGCAAAAAACATCTAAGATCAATATAACATAGTCAAATAATATAAAGAAAAAAATTTAAGAAATTTTATGACCTATTTCAAATCTTTTGTCGTCCCGTGAATTGTGAATTTACTATAAATATTTGGGTTCTTGTTTGTACAAATTACCTTTGGGCTTATAGATATACATGTTGCTATAATAAAATTTTATTTGTGTCCCTTTTTCATATGGTCAAATGCTTGAGTCTCACGCTACACACCACTTTGTTAAAAATTCATATTAACATGGAATGTAAATAATATCTGCAAAATAATTATAGATCGTAAATAACAAAGAGGATTACTATAGTTTATCAAAACTTTTGATGTGATGAGATTAAACAACAGAGAATGGAATTTATATAATAGAAAGAAAAGTATTTTTTATTTGATGAGCTTTTTTTATTATGTCGTATGAAATACGAATAATTATCAACGAATCAAAATCAAATACAAGAAGAAAGTTAAAGCCTTATTGCATGCAACCAAAGTTCACCTTTTTTCCATGCTTTGTACAAGTCATAAAGCAACTTATTCTCAAATTCTTTACGCACTTCCACACAAAAAATTCTCTCTCAGATCCAAATACGGTTTAGACAAAAGTGAAGAACAATGTTCAGAAATATATCAGTTACCCAACCAGTACCTTGAGCTTTCTTTGCAATCTCTCAAGTTGCAATACTCTGCACATATGAAATACTTCATTTTCTGACTTCAACTTTGATTCAGTCTTTCATAAGTATTACTTCTTGGTTTTTTCTTGATCTGGGATTTTCAGAGACCAGCCAAAGATGATAACTTTATCGGACTTGTATCACGTTATGACCGCGGTCGTTCCACTCTACGTGGCCATGATGTTAGCATATGGTTCTGTGAAGTGGTGGAAAATTTTCACACCAGACCAGTGTTCTGGCATCAATCGATTCGTGGCTCTATTTGCAGTTCCTCTCCTCTCTTTTCACTTCATTGCTACTAATGATCCTTACTCCATGAACCCAAGGTTCATTGTTGCAGACGCGCTTCAGAAACTCATTGTCCTTGCAGCTTTGATCCTGTGGAATAAAGTCAGCAAAAGGGGTTCTCTGGAATGGGCAATAACACTTTTCCCTCTTTCGACTCTTCCGAATACACTGGTTATGGGGATCCCTTTGTTGAAGGGAATGTATGGGGAGTTTTCAGGTGGCCTAATGGTGCAGATTGTGCTGCTATAGTGTATTATTTGGTATACATTGATGCTATTCATGTTTGAATACAGAGGAGTTAAGATCCTGATTTCGAAGCAGTTTCCACGCACTGCTGCCTCGACATGTATCTATCAATGTTGAATCCGATGTAACCTCGTTCGATGGAATGCATATCTTGGAAACCGATTCACAGGTTCAAGAAGATGGGAAGCTGCATGTTACTGTTGGGAAATCAAATGCTTCAAGATCAGATATTTACTCAGGAAAATCGATGGGATTTTCTTGTAACACACCGAGGCCATCAAATATGTCCAATGCGGAGATTTACTCTCTTCAATCTTCAAGAAACCCCACACCTAGAGGGTCTAGCTTTAATAACACGGATTTTTACCCTGTGATGGGAACTGGTGGCAGGAACTCAAGCTTCTGTGCAAGTGATGTATACGGCTTTTCGAGTTCACAAGGACTGCCTCTTAGACCCTCAAGTTTTGAGGAGGAAACTGGAATAATGCACACAGAGCAAGATTTTACCAGGGAAGCGATAGTCATGCGCATATTTCACCCGTGGATCCCCAAGAAAATTCGGCAAAGAAGCCAACTGGACAAGAAATTCAAAAAGATCTACACATGTTTGTTTGGAGTTCAAGTGATTCTGCAGTTTCGGAATTGTTTGGAGGACGTGATTATGGATCAATAGATCAACTTGCTGATGCTAAAGAAGTTGAATGCACTGTTTCTCCAAGCAAAGGTGCAATCTTTTCTTCATTCCCTTTATTGTTCTTGTTTGATGATCGTTGTATTTCAACTCAATCTCGAATTTTTGCATGAACATGATCACCTGGAAAGAGATGGAACCAGCTTCGAACATAAAGGTAACGAGGAGAAAAACAGGTCGAAAACAAAGCGAAAACCACGCCTCCTGCAAACGTAATGACAAGGCTTATTTTGATGATGGTTTGGAGAAAACTCATCAGGAATCCCAATACTTATTCAAGCTTAGTTGGATTAACATGGTCTCTGATTTCATTCAGGTATAAACTTACAAAAATTTCCTCCAACATTTTGTGGGATCATCTGATTTCTACACAAATAAAGATTATTGCCTTAACTCATCTATTTCTTGAACCCTTTTTCCTGCTTTATAGGTGGCATATTGAAATGCCATCAATTATCTCAATGTCCATTTCTATACTGTCTGATACAGGACTCGGAATGGCCATGTTTAGCCTTGGTGAGTAGTTCTTATCATTATGGCAAACTTTATACCTTAAAGTTATGAAATCATATTCAAACGTGATCTAGCATGTTACAAGTTAAAAGGATAAAAAGGAAGCCAGTAGTACTACTACTGAGTGGTCATGTGATAACATAAGCTCCACAGGTGTGTTTATGGCATTGCAACCTAGGATTGTATCATGTGGAAACCGTGTGGCAACTTTGGCAATGGCTGTGAGATTTCTCACAGGACCAGCTGCGATGGCTGCCGCTTCCTTTGTCGTCGGCCTTCGCAGTGTTCTTATGCGGATCGCCATCGTTCAGGTTGTTCTTTAGGTTCTTGCATCTTAACTTTTTGTACTCTTGATAATACACACACTCATGTCTCTTGAAATATCATGTTACAAATATGTGTGAGTGATCCAAACTCGGCTTACTTCGGGCTCAAATCGAAACATTTATAGCACTCTCAACACCTAGCTAGGACTCATCTGGGAGAAAGAGGAAGATTTTTTATGTTTTATTTTTGAGGTATTTGATAATGCTTTGAAACAAAATGAATGCTTAATATTCGTTAGTTTTATCTTTCTGGCAAACTTTAACAGACAGCTCTACCCAAAAGAATTGTCTCCTTTGTTCTTGCATAAGAATACAACCTACATCCGGAATTCCTCAGCATAGCGTAAGTATATATAAACACTACCATTTTTTGGTTTCGAAAAAGTATTAACAAATACTACATTTTCTTGAATCTTGTATAATCCTATTATGTAATTATACACTTTCGTTTATAAATTGCAGCGTCATATTTGGTATGTTGATTGCGTTACCAATAACGCTGGTATACTAAATTCTGTTGGGAATTTGAAGTTATGATAATTTAAGGTGTATGTCCTTGTAAATTGTAATACTCTATTAATTGTCCATTTTTTTCGTCTAATTTCATATTTCTATCTCAATTTGTCGCCCCCGGTACCAACAATTAATCCGATATTAACTAAAAAACTTAAATTGGAAAAAAACAAAACTATATATGAGTGTGTGTGTGTGTGTGTATGTGTGCTCTATAGCTCTTGATATTATTAGATTAACCATTTTTGTTATAAAGAACTTTTTTCCCGTCTTCTCTCAACCTCAAATTTGATATTTTAATTGCATTCCATTACTTCATACAAATCTCAAGTTTTCCACTAATTTAGTACAACTATTTCTCAATAAATTCCATCATTCTAGATACAACGTATCTTTAAATCAAAGCACTCAAAATCCTTTATTGTGAAAAATAAAAATATTTAAAATGTAAACACTGAATTATTTGATTGTACGGATCTCAGTTATGTATGTATCTGTGTGTCGAGCGTATATTAGATTCTATAAATGATAACGGGATGGCGTGAATGGACTTATTTGAAGGATGAGATATAATTTAAAGTAACTATGTGTAAAATTTTAATTTAATTGATTGAAAAATCAATCTTTGTTTCGAAAACACATACATGGGATATATGTTTTTTTTTTCCAGAAAACACGTTTAGATGATGGCGGGATCAGACAAATACAATATTGTTATAACACTCAAATAAATAATAAACTATCACTAAATGAAGACATTTCAAAGATCAAACCATCGTCCAACGAAGAAGCTGCAGAGGATGAAGACCCGATCAAAATAAAGAAATGCACACAAGATAAACATAGCAGGAAATTCGATTTTAATATGTAAGAATCGAGGGAGAGTAATGCTTGCAAGCCAATTCATACTTCTAGCATGTATTACATAAAAAATCCTCTCTGGGGCATTTTTACACGACAACCCGTTGCGAAATATCAAAATTGCATATTTCTTCTTTCAAAATTTAGCAGGCAATCCATACCATGAGTTTCTTGTAAATTCGCCTTTTTAAAGTGATTTTTTTTAATTATATATCTATATTTGCACTGATAATCCAATTTGTTTACAATATTTATTATGTCAGATTTATAAAAATTAATTTTTATCATTAATAATGTTTTTTTATATCATTATAACTCTATTCTGATACAATTATCTAAATTCATACAGTAAGATTGAACAAAAGAACTTAGAGTTTCTGAATAAGAAGCCATGGTATGTTGCTCGAAAATTTAATGGTTTCTTACTATTTACGTGGGTGAAAATAGCACTTTACCAACCACAACTAACCACAATGTGAAACAATATCTTTTTTGTTTGGATACGGGAATCTAAAAAGGCATATTCACTGATTTTGCTCTTTCCTCGGTGTTTCTTTGACAGCTTCCCAATCAAATTATGACAGAAGACTTTTTTTTTCCTTAACAAATATAAGCTCCTTAACGCCTGATTAAGATATGCATGTAAGCACCAAATTTATAAAACAGAGAAAGAACTTTTAGAAGCTGGAGTGCTCACCTGCAAATATAGATGATAAGCCCGGTTGATTTCTTGCTGTTAGCATGTCCAAAATTTTTAAGATGACTAAACCCGAGTCAACCCATGAGCTTGTTTTCCTAGATACAAATCAATCGGTTAAAGTTGTTAATAGAAGACAACATTAACTTGATCCACAGAATAAACAAGTGAGTGATTAGTGCAATCCAGAAGACAACTCTTTGGTAAGTCAACTCCTGAAATCAACGCTTTATGTTTACTTGATCTGTATTGAACTCGTATTCTTGGGGATTAATAAAAGTGGTTGGCTGTGTTCTTCCGTGATCAATAAAGCCGAACCACCGTAAATCTTGTTGGGTGTTTTTTCTTTCCCTTACTGCTGACTTGTTGTGCTGATAGTTGTGTTTAATTGTGCGGAAGTTCAATTCTGTTAACACAAGAATAAAGAGAGGACACTTAATTCACAACAGATTCAAACAAGAATACCATAATTGTTCGATGTACATGCTCTGAGAAAAATCTTATATTGACTCTGTGATAAATTTTGATATTCCTGTGAAGTCCATTTGATATTATGATAATTGTTTTGGAGCACAGAGATGATTTAGGCAAATATTGCAATTATTTGTGCATGTTTATTTAATGAAACTAATCCATTTACAAGTCGTTTGAGCCTTTGGATTATTACCATCTGTGTGAAAACCTAGTCTTGAACTTGCTTTATGTTTTATTATGAGAAATTTTGTAAAATTTGATGTATATGGTAAAATTTTAATCAGGGGATGTTTTGAGAACTACAGTGAGAGTAGAGAAATTGGGCCGACAATCCGATCCCGAAATTGATTTATAAAAAGTTGGTTTTTCCCACGTAACTCTTATTTTATATCTTTTGTTTAGTCTCTTGTTGCATAATTTCTTTATAATTGTATCAAAACGTAGTATAATATAATTAATTTATATATATACAATATTATGTATCTATTAATTATGAATATATCAACGAATAAGTGTGTATACATAAATAGAAACTTCATTTGTGCAAATATAATATCATGTTATTTTGCTAAAATAATGCACAAAAATTGCTGCTTCAAAAAAAACTCTGCGTCTGAATCTTGGTTCTCAAATTTCAGTTAATTAATAATATTAATTTTTCCTTCCATTCAATTAATTCGTGCATGTATCCGTTTTCCTAATTTTCCCGCTGAATCAACGCCTGTTCAAGAAATCACACTTTGATTTTGGGCACTGAGATATCAGCAATGGCTGCTTATGCATCACTGCTCTCTCTCGGACATATTCTTGACCAGTTATTGGAACACCCACCTCGCCAAAGGGATGTTTTTGACAGAGCCCAGATCGGATATCTTCTTGAAATTATCACTTTTTTGCGAGATTTTCTTGAAGATTATTCGCTGATAAGGGGGGATGAGATTCAGGGATTGGAGGGAAAAATCGCAGGATCAGCATATGCAGCAGAAGATATCATCGAAAGTCGTGTGGTGGATCAAATTCTTGAAGATCGGGATGAAAATACCACCTTTTTGCGAGATTTTTTTGAAGGTTTGTCGCTGATAGGCGGGGATCAAATTCTTGAAGCTTCTGAAGCTGAAAGTGAGAGTAGCTCCACTCTCTTCTGTCAAGATTTGCAGAAAGTGATAGAAGAATTTGATTCTATGAAGACAGATGTGATGAAAATTAAGGAAAGTGATCAAGGGGTAAAAATCACGGAGCAGCCAAAAAAATATGCCACTGTTGGTTCATTCATAGGAGGTGCTTCCGATAGCAAGAATACTATGGTGGGATTTGATGAAGATTTGGATCAAATGATGGACACACTCACTGGGGACGAATCAAATCTCCAGATTATGTCGGTAGTCGGGATGGGAGGCATCGGCAAGACTACCCTCGCAAGACATATTTTCAGCAATCCTTCGATTGTGAACCACTTTGATCTTCATGCTTGGGTTACAATATCTCAACAATATAGCGTTCACGAAATCCTCTTAGGCATAATAAAGGATAGTAAAGTTGTTGAAGGGGAAGGTGAACAACTCACTGGACGCAATGTGGATGAATTAGGATTACGTCTGCATAAGATTTTGTTTGGTAGAAGATATTTGATTGTAATGGATGACATGTGGAGTATCGAGGTTTGGCATGCCATACAGAGGTTTTTCCCGGATAATGACAATGGTTGTCGAATCTTGGTAACGACGAGACTATCAAACGTGGCTGATGATTTTCACTCATGTACCCCTCATCGGCTACCTTTGCTAGATGAGGTTCAAAGTTGGTGTTTGTTTTGTGATAAGGTGTTTGGAAAATCAGAAAGTTGCCCTCTTGAGTTGGAGGAAATAGGAAAGACAATTGCGAGAAATTGTAGAGGACTTCCTCTAGCCATTGCTGCTATTAGTGGACTTCTTGCAAAGTCTAATCGAACAGTTGAGTACTGGGAATCTGTTGCTAATGGTACATACGTGGCATTAAATATGGGAGGCGACGGGTTCTGTTTTGAGATATTATCTCTAAGTTACAGGCAGTTACCAGTTCATCTAAAGCCATGTTTCCTTTATATGGCGATATATCCGGAAGATAGTAATATTAGAGTTTCAATGCTTGTTCAACTATGGGTAGCGGAGGGGATTGTGAAGCCAATAAAATATAGAAGTTTGGAGGAAGTTGCAGAGGACAAGACGGGTTCTGTTTTGAGATATTATCTCTAAGTTACAGGCAGTTACCAGTTCATCTAAAGCCATGTTTCCTTTATATGGCGATATATCCGGAAGATAGTAATATTAGAGTTTCAATGCTTGTTCAACTATGGGTAGCGGAGGGGATTGTGAAGCCAATAAAATATAGAAGTTTGGAGGAAGTTGCAGAGGACAATTTAAAAGATCTAATAGATAGAAATCTCATTCAGGTTCGTGATTACGGGTCTAGAAACAACATAAAAAGTTGCACCATCCATGATCTCTTGAGAGAACTGTGCCTCAAGGAAGCTCAGAAGGAGAAATTTCTTTGTGGACGACGGGTGTTTGATTCCATGAATTTAGCATCATGTACCCGTTCGTTCATATGTTGGAACTCAGAAGACAAACCTATGAGTCTGCCTGTTCGTTCTAGACTGCTAAGAGTGCTTAGCATAGGAAGTGTCTACTCCCTTGAAGAAATTCTGCAACTAGTTAACATAAGATGCATCCATTCCAGGGCTCCTTTTTACGGAGATGAGTTGCATACTTTAGAATCTCTATGGCTGCCATGGAATCTGCAAACTGTTAACTTTAATGGTGCTTTTATTTTGAGAACAATGAGTCTACCAACTGAAATTTGGGAAATGCCTCATCTCAGGCATCTTAAAACGGTAAATGGAGACTTTTATTTGCCTGATCCTCCGAGCACCAACAGCAAAAATGGCAGGCGAGATATATTTGAGCTGAAAAACCTGCAAACACTTTCTAAGGTAAGGAATTTCAGGTGTACGAATGAGGTTCTTCGTAGAACCCCAAACTTAAAAAAACTGGCAATTTCTTACCGGAGAATCTCCGGTGGCTTTGGATGGGATTACTACGAAGTGTACAATCTTGCACATTTGTGTAATCTCGAATTATTTATCTTGACCAGTTGGGAGAAACTGCCACAAAATTTCGGTTTTCCACGTTCTCTCAAGAAGTTGACTCTAGAATACTGCAAAGTGTCTTGGGAATATTTGACGGTGGTTGGCTCACTGCCTCATCTTGAAGCTCTCAATCTGATGGGTAACGCTGTCGTAGGACGTGAATGGAATCCTGTGGAAGGACAGTTCCTAAAATTGAAGTCATTAAGAATTTTTCGTACAGATCTTGAGGAGTGGGTAGCAGACAGCTCTCACTTCCCACGCCTTGAGAAACTTCAACTAGACGAGCTATATAACTTGAAGGAAATCCCATATGGTATTGGAGAAATTGGAACACTTAGATCAATATCATTGTCGCGGTGTAGTTCATCAGCCAATGCTTCTGCAGAGAAGATACAAGAGGAACAACAACAACTTGGAAATTCTGACCTTCAGGTCCATGTTGAAACAAAAGATGATATAGTGGAACGGATAACTGGCAAGCTTAGATAGTTGACTACATTTTGTGGTCATTTGCACAAAAAAGACTTCAGGTGTGTACTGTATTTTTGGGTTTTCTGATTGAAAAACTAGCCATTTAATGTCTAAAATTATTTTTCACTTGGATACTTCACTTCTTCCAAAGGTCTTTTTGTAAATACACTTGTTATATGACATTTGTTCAACCATATGAACTTCATATGTATGTCAAGATTGAAACTCTTTGATCTTATTATTTTTGAAGAAATAAAAAACAAATAGAATAATAAGTCCAAAAAAGGTAAACTGAATGAAATTGATAATGGCGACTGTAGCACAAAATCATTATTTTTTTATAGTTTATTACAAGTTTAAGATATTTATAAAAAAAATATCATTATTGATTATATTGGAAGTTAAATCATTTAATGTCCTTTCCAGATAGAGGTCTAACTATCTAGATCCGGCGAGTTAATGTAAAATCCGAGGAGAATTCAAATGCAGAATGGATATAGGAGTCAATAGCCTTTTCTCTCTTGTTTGTTTTCTCATGGTTCAATATTTATGTTATCCTAGAAATAAAGAAACCACGTCAATTCACCCCGAACTTATGATTAAACTTTATTAGGATGACGATGATACCATTGAAGACGCGTGGATATGGTCTCACAATCTATACATGCCCATCAATATTTATAACGTCGGTCACGATATGGACCATATCATTACAACGAGTGGATTTTTTAAGTACCAAATAGATGAGCAATATTAAATGTGTTTATAGATTAAATTTTTTGATATAGATTAAAAAAATGTCCCCCTCAAGGATTCTCGCCTCTGGACTTCTTCCAAAGGTCATGACTCGTGACCATCTATATCATCCCTCTTTTTGTTGCAAAATATCTGCACATTTCACATTTGAAAAATACTCTTAGTTAATGTTTGGTCAACGATTCGTTGGGATTGATTAATCCATCCTGTCTCATCCATCAATTTTATCACAAAATGTATTATTTATCGTGTCAATCAATTCAATAATAATTTTGTACATATAATAAAATAAAACGTATAGCCGGATTCAGGTAGTTAGACCCGGTGAGTTAATGTAAAATTCGAGGAGAATTCATTCAAATGCAGAATGGTTATAGGAGCCAATAGCCTTTTCTCTTTTCTTTTTTTCCTCATGGTTCGATATTCTGTTATCCTAGAAATAGAGAAATCATGTCAATTCACTCCAAACTTATGATTAAACTTTATTACGATGACGATGATACCATAGATATGGTCTCACAATCTATACATGTCCATCAATATTTATACAGTAGTCACGACAGAATCTCATTTTCCCGTTCGTATATGGACCATCTCATTACGACGAGCGATGTTTTAAGTACCAAATAGATGAGCAATATGAATGTCTATATAGATTAATCAAATCAATTTATTAAATAAATTTATGAAATATTTATAGAATCACATTGTTAAAATTATAATATTATTCTTCTTACTTTTATTTTTAATATTATTAATTATTTTAAAAATATAAATGATAGGAAAGAAATGAATCACATGTACGTTTAAAATCGTTTATTGAAAGATGCACGATCCGAAAAAATAATATGGGTTGCAATAACTCTAGTTCTTGAAAGTTTTGAGCACCGAAAGATATATCGATCTGGTTTAAAAATACCAACCGAAAATGCTCGACATGATCTTTGAGTTGAATCTAAAAATAATTTAGAAACATGTATGAATGAAAGCTGTAGATAAAATATTGAGGCATTTGTTTCTGGAAGTTCGAATCAACACTTCTACGTCTCTCCTTCTTCTGAACTGGAAGGCTTCACTAGCAGCCTTTGATTCATATATTAGATCATATAAATTTACCTCAACTGGGACTTATGACACTGCCCAAACTGAGAATCATAGTCTCCAAACTGTGCACATGTTTAACGTCTCTATGCGAAAACTACAAACATTAAGTATAACGACTTCGTGCCAAGATATCGTTGTATAATATTTGATTCACTCAACTAATCTATTTCAGCATGATATCGTATATGTGAATGAACGTGTATGTCTAAAAATTAATCTATTACAGTGTAAACTCTCATATGTTTTGATATGAATGTTTGACACAAGATTATAATCGTTGGAAAGGCTACTGTAAAGTTTTGACTGTATGTACTTGTCGTCCTTTCATCGTACAGAAGTGGCTGAGACTATTTATTATCCTTGACTGCTCTGAAGTGATGTTTCGTCGTACCTAAGCAAATCAGTTTGAGCTGCTTCGTTCTGACTTCAGTAATTCTTTGTTCAAACTGATTTGTCCGTTTGAGCTGATATGATCTTATCTGTATGTATACTGTTTCGAGCTGATATGTTCTTCTATATGATCTGAACTGATGTTATCTGCTTTTCTCAACTGATTTGATATGATTTTATCTGTTCTGATCCGACTCACTCCTTTGAGCTGAACTGTTCTGCTCTTGCTCTGATGCGCTCCTTATCTGTACTGGTCTGCACTTCATCTGTTCTATATTGTTCCACCATTCTTTTCTGAACTATTCTGCTCTACTCTGTTGTGATCTATTCGTTCTCATCTAATCTGATCTATTCTACTCAACCGAACTGCTCTTGTTTTGATATGAACTATTCATTTCTCTTAGCTAATCTAATCCACTTATCTGATCTGATATGTACTTCTCATCTGATCCGATATGAGTCATTCTGCTCTAGCTCAATTCTTCGCTTATACTGTATAGTTTTTCAGTTCTCAGCTCTTATCTGTTCTGATCCGTTTTCCAACTTGACATATACGCTCAAATAAACAGATTACAATCATATTACAAGTTTTGTGCTCATCAAAATTATGTTAATTTGTTTCCAGATCCAACAATAAATATATTATTTCAACTTTATCTCAAATTTAATTAATAAAATAAATAAGTTTAAATTATTTGATGCCATCACATGCCATATATATTTCATCCGTCATACAAAACAAACCCTAAAGTTTATTTAAAACGTCGGTACTATTATGGAATAATTAAATAATTAGATGGTTAGTATTAGTTGTTAGTTGTTGGATGTCTAAATATTAAATGAAGTGATTTAGACATTTTTATTATTTTAATCATTTCATTTGTCTATAAATAGGCTTGTAATCTTCATTTGAAATACACACAAAAATATACAAATTCTCTCTCAATTTAATTCTCTCTAAATTAAGGAAATTATAGAGAAATAATAATTTTCCATTAATATAAAATTAAGAGTTCATTTGGAGCAATTAGCGAGCAATTAAGGAAATATCCAATATTATTACAAAGGTAATTATTTACTTTATTTTGTTAATGTTTCTTTTAATTTATAACACATTATCAGCACGATCACTCGATTTTTTTTATTTCATTGTATAATGTCATGTTATTATATAAAAGGAGTCTCTGACAACTCATTATAATAACGTGATATGAATTACAAAATTATATTGTTCATCACGTTATATGATATTATGTATAATATCATATTATTATATAAAGGAGGCTATGACACCTAAAAAATAATAATGTGATGTGTTATACAAATTTATTTAAATGTGATTATCATTATACGCAACATATTATAATCATAAAAATGATAAATAAATTATTGTATTTTGTATATTATAAACAATTATAAACGGATATATTTTAATGATTCGTAACGGGTATAAACGACTAGATTTTATTCTATAAATATGTTGTTTTCTAAAACATTTATTCGCTTCTCTATTGGTGTATTTAATGATGTAAAAAGGGTAACTAAGTCGTATATACCGGCTGCTAATGCCCCAGCACATATCGATATTCCTAAGGTACCATCAAACAGTGAATCAAGTGCACGACTCAAACGTGGTAGACCAATTGGATCAAAAGATAAAAATCCACGAAAAAGAAAAGGAGCAAATACTGTTGATACTGGAGCAAATAATGTTAATGCTCATAATGAGATTTTTAATCCATTGATTGATAAATCTGAAAATGTTGATGATCATTCCCCTGAAAAGGTTCAAATATTCTAAAATGAATAGATTTTGATAAATTATGTCAACACGGGGATATTATTTAATCGATCGGAAATTATTGTCGATAATAAGTTTGCCTATGCTGTGGCTAATGATGTTATTAATTAAAATGATGATCCAGATCCTACATCTGTAGATGAATGTCGAAATCGACATGATTGGCCAAGTTGGAATAAAGCAATACAAGAAGAGTTAAATTCATTAGCAAAACGTGAGGTCTTTGGACCTGTGGTACATACACCCAAAGGAGTAATTCCTGTGGGTTGTAAATGGATTTTTGTACGAAAACGAAATGAGAAAAACGAAGTGACTAGATATAAAGCTCGATTGGTAGCCCAAGGTTTTTCTCAACGACCTGGTATTGATTATGAAGAGACTTACTCTCCAGTGATGGATGCAATTACATTTCGATACCTTATTGGCATGACCATACAAGAAAAAATTGAAATGCGACTTATGGATGTTATCACTGCATACTTGTATGGAAAACTGGATAATGAAATTTACATGAGAATCCCTGAGGGATTTAAGATATCGGAAATATTTGGTCCAAATTATAGAAATGTTTTCTCCATTAAATTACAAAGATCTCTTTACGGATTAAAACAATCCGGACGCATGTGGTACAAACGACTTAGTGACTATTTATTGCAAGAAGGATATAAAAATAATCCAATTTGTCTATGTATATTTATTAAAAGGAATAGATCAAAATTTGTCATTATTGCCGTATATGTTGATGATTTAAACATTATTGGAAGTTCCAAAGAACTTGAAAAGACAGTTGATATATTGAAAAATGAATTTGAAATGAAAGATCTAGGCAAAACAAAATTCTGTCTTCGTATACAAGATCGGAATGCGACGTCTAAGAGATTTCACATAATTCTTCAACAGGGGGAGAAAGTTTACGTAACTGCACTCTTTTTCCCTTACTATGGTTTTTATCCCACTGGGTTTTTCCTAGTAAGGTTTTTAACGAGACAGTATCAAAACACATAATGAAGACACCAAAGGGGGAATATTGTGGAATAATTAAATAATTAAATGGTTAGTATTAGTTGTTAGTTGTTGGATGTCTAAATATTAAATGAAGTGATTTAGACCTTTTTATTATTTTAATCATTTCATTTGCCTATAAATAGGCTTGTAATATTCATTTGAAATAAACACAAAAATATACAAATTATCTCTCAATTTAATTCTCTCTAAATTAAGGAAATTATAGAGAAATAATAATTTTCCATTAATATAAACTAAGAGTTCATTTAGAGTAATTAGCGAGCAATTAAAAAAATATCCAAGATTATTACAAATGTAATTATTTATTTATTTTGTTAATGTTTATTTTGTTAATGTTTCTTTTAATTTATAACAGCTACAATATATTTTTTCTATCCCAATACATTGTACAAACCTCATCAGTCACTTGTACACTTGGCACGCAAGTAGCATGTACGTCTATTCATTCAGTTTATACAAAATATCTCTCTAATTTTTTTTTAATGATTATACAAAGGTTAATTATACATCAAAATAGCTTAAGTGGCCACTTCAAGGTATAAAAGAAAAATCACTATTGCAATTACTATATATTAGCTATGATGTTTGATACATTAGCAGAATACTTTTTTAAAATATAACTTTGGGATGCGGTGGATTTTCCTTTATGGTTAATTTTCGAGGAGATCTCCAATTAAATTTTTTCATAAAAAATCGTTTAGTTCAAAAGCAAACGAAATGATCAAACGAAAAATATATAAGCTGTTTATATCAGTATTATGTTAAAAAAATGCAGCGTACTATATTAAATTAGAGATATGTATAACAAATATTTTTTTAATGAATGAAATATCAAGAGATGTGAAAAAAATATTGGTCCTCTAATTTTGTCTATCTATTTCTTAGATATTTAACTTGCAGCTGGGGAGGAAGATGGAGAAGTTGATTGTGTAGAACTTCAATTCACTAAATTTCGATGTAATAATTTCGGGCATTACACCAGTGCTTCCAAGGACCAAGCTACGCGTGGTGTCTGTTTCCCAGGGTACAACGACGGAACCGAGCAGCTAACCGAAAGTACGAGGTTACGCTACACCGACGAACTGAACCGCACCTGCACTGTATCAGCGTGGGAACGTGGAGAGAATGGAGAGAATTGAGAGAATGGTGTGAATGGTTGTGTCTTGGAATGAAAAATGTTGCTCCTATATATAGGGAAATGTGTGACTCTTCAAGTTTCTATATTGAATACACAATCAATACATTGTGTCTCTTCGTGCATGTGAAGAGTCACGGACATGTGAAGAGTCACGGGCATGCGAAGAGTTTTCATTTATTCCAACAATCCCCCACAGGAATGAAAACGATAAGAATCATGTGATACAGTTTTATGGTTGAATCCTGCATAGGAGAGGTAGACATGTTATCTTTGAACCTTCCCTCGTAAAGCACATCTATTTACTGGTGAATAGTAGACATGTTGTCTTTGAACTGTTCTACCGTTTGTGTAAGTCAAAATGCACTTCACACAGGATTCGTCCTGATGCAATTCAGTTCTCATGATTGTGTTCTTTTTGGCCATGAACACCTGCCTGGTTCTGCGAGGGCTTTTAGAATTGAGCCTTGCAATTCCTTTGAAGCGGCCCCACTTCTCTCTCGCATAGGTGATTCTCAGAATATCACTAATCTTCTGAACATCCAGAATCATTAAAAGCCGTATGCTTATCCTACACTCTCACTGTTTCATCATAGGAATGGATGAGGGTAACCCTCCCAGTGATCCATCAAGCCAGTGCAATTTGGTTGTCCCATTGAACCTTGTTAGAACATGCATCGTTTACTTAAGGTTTTGTGTAAATCAAAAAGGGAGAGATTGTTGGATCTGTTTTGACAGATCCTAATTAAGTTTTGAATTACACAAAACCTGTTATTGTGATTCTAACAATTCTACTTGAGTGTACAGATTCTAGCTATCGAAGAAGACGATGAACAGTCGAAGAATCTGTCCAGCCGATGGTTCGCAATATATTGATTCAGCAGTTGGTTTGGTGTTCATAGAATCGGCAGTTGGATTAGCAATGGAGACGTCCAAAGTTGAATCAGCTATTCGTAATCAGGCAAGGGCCAAGTTGAATCAGCTGGAGCATAATAAAACAGCTGAAACGATGACAATCAGCTGCAAGTGCTAAAGAGCGAAGCGAACCAGCTGGTACATGAATTGAGTAGCGCGCTGGAGGAATTAGTTCGAAGAAGAAGATTCCATTTATAAGTACTGTTGATGAATCTATTGACAGTCGCCATGCAAGAAGCAAAGAAAAAGCGCAAGCTAGAGCTGGAGTGATGAAGATCAGCTGGAGCGTAATTTGTAGATGACATTAGCAGTGACGTCATCATTCAGCAGGAAGCTACAGTGATCAGCAGATGAAGAGAAGCGAATGAGATGAAGCGACGTCGTGCTGGACAATCAGCAGATGGTTTAGCGTTGATGACGTCATCAGTGACGTCATCACAATCAGCAGATGGTTTGAAAGAGCAGTCGCAAGAATCAGCAGGTAGCTTGTTCATCCAGACGCAAGAGGAAGCGACGTCGTAGAG
>KQ988193.1:51550-66249 GCA_001598015.1 Dorcoceras hygrometricum
GTCAGACTCAAAAACATACGAAAACCATAGCTATTCAACAGAGAACCGATACCAATTCTTTCAATATCCGGGGACATAAAGCACGTTGTTCAGAGTCAGTTCCTTTCCAGAAGTCATCTTTAAGACGACATTTCCTGTCCCTTGATTTCATAAGTTGCTGAATTTCCCATGTACAACTTCTCACCATTTTCGGATTCTTGTAGAGTAGCAAACATCTCCTTATCGGAGCAGACATGTCGAGTGGCACCAGGATCAATCCACCACTCTCTTGGATTTGAACCAATCAGATTTACCTCAGAAACAACTGCACAGAGATTTATATTTGAGACATCATGAGAGATGTCATCCACGATGTTAGCCTCTCTGGCTCTCTTCGGTTTCTTACAATCCGAAGCCTTGTGACCCATTCCATCACAATTGTAGCACTTCCCCACGAATTTCTTCTTGAAAGTGCCTTTCTTTGCTCCCAATTTAGAGTCTTTCCCGGATGACCGTGGCTTCCTTTTCGCATTATATTTATCGTCATGTTCAACAACATTTGCTTTGGCAACATTAGGAGTAAATAAACGCCTTTCAGAGTTCCTATTGTCTTCTTCAATTCGAAGTCGAACAATAAGTTCTTCGACGTTCATCTCCTTTCGTTTGTGCTTCAAATAATTTTTGAAGTCTTTCCATGCCGGCGGCAGTTTCTCGATAATCGCAGCCACCTGGAAAGATTCACTTAAGGTCATCCCCTCAGCATGAATATCATGGAGAATAAGCTGAAGTTCCTGAACTTGACTTATAACAGGCTTGGAATCCAACATCTTGAAATCCAAGAATCGGCCAACAAGGAACTTTTTGGCTCCAGCATCCTCGGTTTTATACTTTCGATCGAGCGATTCCCATAGTTCCTTGGCCGTTTTCTTCTCACATAAAACGTTGTACAACGCATCGGACAGTCCATTTAGGACATAATTTCGGCATAGGAAATCAGAATGATTCCAAGCCTCAACAGCGCTGACAGATTCAACATTCTGTTCCCCTTCCTTAAGAGTAGGGACCTCCTCTGTGAGGAACCTAGCCAAGTTTAATGTGGTGAGGTAGAAAAGCGTTTTCTGCTGCCACCGCTTGAAGTCCAGACCGTTGAACTTTTCCGACTTCTCGGTATGGTTAATCGACGTAGTCACAGGGGCAGCTGAGTTAGTAGGGCCAGCACCATTCGAAGCCATAATTTATATGAATCTGTTTTAAGATTGTTAGGCAAAAGAATGGTAATAGCATACACAATACAGAATAACAAGAAATAATCAGATTGAAGAAACGTCAGGAACAGAAAGTAAATCGAGGCCTGTGTTCTAACACAGTTCCCTTAAAACAGATTCACCTCGCCCCAGTGCTTCCAAGGACCAAGCTATGCGTGGTGTTTGTTTCTCAGGGTACAACGACGGAACCGAGCAGCTAACCGAAAGCACGAGGCTACGCTACACCGGCGAACTGAACCGCACCTGCACTGTATCAGCGTGGGAACGTGGAGAGAATGGAGAGAATTGAGAGAATGGTGTGAATGGTTGTGTCTTGGAATGAAAAATGTTGCTCCTATATATAGGGAAATGTATGACTCTTCAAGTGTCTATATTGAATACACAATCAATATATTGTGTCTCTTCGTGCATGTGAAGAGTCACGGACATGTGAAGAGTCACGGGCATGCGAAGAGTTTTCATTTATTCCAACAATATTAACATTACAACAAATTATAGTAACCATTATCCTTAATAAATGGAGTTTACGCTGAAATTGGTTTCAATGAGTTAATGTCCAAACACACCCTTAATGAATGCTAATCAAGTGTTTAAGAGTCATTTTCCTAAACATCATTAACGATTCATTAATCAAGAAGTACAGTGAACAACGTAAAAAAAAAATTTTTGTTTGGACACAGTAAGGTGCAGTGTTCATATCCACAAATTTAATTTTTTCTTAAATAAAACTGCAAAAAGTAATAAATCAACTGTCAGTTTCAATTGAGAAATAAAATTTAAGAAGATATTCACCGTTGTCTCTTTATTATTACTATTTGATAGTTTTACTGACGTGCGAGCCTGTAAAATGATTTCACGCCATAATTATAGCCGCCGAAGGATTTTTTTAATTAAGATAAAATATATGCAAGTGGTATTCCATTCTAATCATATTCTCCTTTAGACATAATCACTTTATGCGCAATGTAATAAAAACAAAGGGCCCTAGATGGTAGGTGATAATCCACTTTCATTGGAATCCAAAGTTTTAATACTTATATCCATGATATAAATCGTAATTAGCTTTATAAATTTGGTTATCTTTTTCATATTGATTCTTGGCTCTGTATCGTTTAATGTTTTTACAATTTCTGTCTTTTTCATCATGAGAGATGAAAAATTGCTTTCTTGATACGGTTGTATGATTATGAAACATCTTCCAAAATTGCAATTTTTGTTGTAACAATAATAACTTGCAATTTTTGTTGTTACAAACACTCAAATAAATAATAAACTATCACCATATTTCAATATACAGTACTCTTCGGACAAATCTTAAATTATCATGTGGAAGGACAGTTTTGAAAATAAAATGTACAGCTATCGAGGAGTGGATCAAGAAATCACACTTTGATTTTGGGCACTGAGTTATCAGCAATGGCTGCTTATGCATCACTGCTCTCTCTCGGCAACATTCTTGACCAGTTATTGGAACACCCACCGCGCCAAAGGGATGTTTTTGACAGAGCCCAGATCGGATCTCTTCTTGAAATTATCACTTTTTTGCGAGATTTTCTTGAAGATTATTCGCTGATAAGGGGGGATGAGATGCAGGGATTGGAGGGAAAAATCTCAAGATCCGCATATGCAGCAGAAGATATCATCGAAAGTCGTGTGGTGGATCAAATTCTTGAAGATTCTGAAGCTGAAAGTGAGAGTACCTCCACTCTCTTCTCTCAAGATTTGCAGAAAGTGATAGAAGAATTTGATTCTATGAAGACAGATGTGATGAAGATTAAGGAAAGTGATCAAGGGGTAAAAATCACGGAGCAGCCAAACAAATATGCCACTGTTGTTAGTTCTTTCATAGGAGGTGCTTCCGATAGCAAGAATACTATGGTGGGATTTGATGAAGATTTGATTCAAATAATGGACACACTCACTGGGGACGAATCAAATCTCCAGATTCTGTCGGTAGTCGGGATGGGAGGCATCGGCAAGACTACCCTCGCAAGACATATTTACAGCAATCCTTGGATTGAGAACCACTTTGATCTTCATGCTTGGGTTACAATATCTCAACAATATAGTGTGCACGAAATCCTCTTAGGCCTAATAAAGGATACTAAAGTTGTTGAAGGGGAAGGGGAACAACTCACTGGATTCAATGAGGGTGAATTAGGATTACGTCTGAATAAGATTTTGTTTGGTAGAAGATATTTGATTGTAATGGATGACATATGGAGTATCAAGGTTTGGAATGCCATACAGAGGTTTTTCCCGGATAATAACAATGGTTGTCGGATCTTGGTGACGTGACGACGAGCAAATGTGGCTGATGATTTTCACTCATGTACCCCTCATCGGCTACCTTTGCTAGATGAGGTTCAAAGTTGGAGTTTGTTTTGTGATAAGGTGTTTGGAAAATCAAAAAGTTGCCCTCTTGAGTTGGACGAAATAGGAAAGACAATTGTGAGAAATTGTAGAGGACTTCCTCTAGCCATTGCCACTATTAGTGGACTTCTTGCAAAGTCTAGTCGAACTGTTGAGTATTGGGAATCTGTTGCTAATGACACATATGAGGCATTAAATATGGGAGGCGACGGGTTCTGTTTTGAGATATTATCTCTAAGTTATAGGCAGTTACCAGTTCATCTAAAGCCATGTTTCCTTTATATGGCGATATTTGGGGAAGATAGTAACATTAGAGTTTCAATGCTTGTTAAACTTTTGGTAGCGGAGGGGATTGTCAAGCCAATAAGATATAGAAGTTTGGAGGAAATTGCAGAGGATAATTTAAAAGATCTAATAGACAGAAATCTCATTCAGGTTCGTGATTACGGGTCTAGAAACAACATAAAATGTTGCACCATCCACGATCTCTTAAGAGAACTGTGCCTCAAGGAAGCTGAAAAGGAGAAATTTCTTTGTGTCGCTACGATCCATAGCCTCAACCGTCATCCCAGAAGCATCAGTAATATGCGTCGTCTTATCATTCAACGAACCTCCGTCGAAGAACTAGAGGTGTTTGATGCCATGTATTTAGCATACGAACCTATAAAGCTGCCTGTTCATTCTAGACTGCTAAGAGTACTTCGTGGGACCTACTCCCGCGAAGATATTCGGCAACTAGTTAACTTAAGATGCATCCATTTTGAGAATGGGTTTTTCGGAAATGAGTTGGTTAATCTAGAATCTCTATCCCTGCTATGGAATCTGCAAACTGTTAACATTGCTAGGACTTGGAGTGAGAGGCCAATAAGTCTACCAACTGAAATATGGGAAATGCCTTATCTCAGGCATCTTAAAATTGCACAAGAAAACTTTTATTTGCCTGATCCTCCGAGCACCAACAGCAAAAATGGCAGGCGAGATATTTTTGAGCTGAAAAACCTGCAAACACTTTCTACGATAAGGAATTTCAGGTGTACGGATGAGGTTCTTCGTAGAATCCCAAACTTGAAAAAAATGGGAATTGTCTACAAGTTATTCTCCGATGGCTTTGGATGGGATTACTACGAAATGTACAATCTTGCACATTTGCGTAATCTCGAATCATTTTCCTTGAAGAGTTGGTATAAACTGCCACAAAATCTATGTTTTCCTCGTTCTCTCAAGAAGTTGACTCTGAGTTACTGCGGAGTGTCTTGGGGATATTTGACGGTGGTTGGCACACTGCCTTATCTTGAAGCTCTCAATCTGATTGGTTACGCTTGCATGGGACGTGAATGGAATCCTGTGGAAGGACAGTTCCTCAAATTGAAGTCCTTAGGAATTGTTGGTACAGATCTTGAGGAGTGGGTAGCAGACAGCTCTCACTTCCCACACCTTGAGAAACTTGAACTATTCTCGTTAGATGACTTGAAGGAAATCCCATATGGTATTGGAGAAATTGGAACACTTAGATCAATTTCATTGTCTTACTGTAGTTCATCAGCCAATGCTTCTGCAAAGAAGATACAAGAAGAACAACAACAACTTGGAAATTCTGACCTTCGGGTTAGAATCTATTCTGTAAGTGTTGGAAATTATGAATCACTTCTCTTAGCATGTTCGCAGTGCAGCCAATAGTCTTTTGGAGTTGGGAAAGAGTGTGTGGTTATCTTTTTCTCTCGTTTATGTAAAACTACATATTATTTTTTCAATTATGTGTTGTGTTTACGGTTTACTTTTGAACACAATGTTGTGTTTGCGATTCATTTGTGGTTTTGATTACAATTTGAGCTATAAAAATGAAAAAGATGATGCTGAAGAGTATTGAAAAATTAGATAACAAGAAGGCATCAACAAGAAAATTATTCTTATTTATGTACTATTGTTTTTGAGTAATTTTTAATTTTTATTACAAATATTTTATTTAGTTTTTATGTGTTCATTATAAATATCTATACTTTCTAAAGTTCAAGATTTATGTATATGATTCAAAATTAATCTTTGAAAAATAGATATCATAATTGCTAGTAAAAATTCTAACACAAACACTCTAATTAGATTTGGTCAAAAGTCAATTTGTAAGAAGTTTCTTCAAACTGGAGTCAAGTTATTAAAAATCTTACTCTTATGTCAAAAATATTATTTTTCATTGTAGTTATGGAACAAGTCAAATCATATTCTTGCGATGATCTTATAGATGACCTAACAAATTTTAATTTTATTTTATCAGTTTTTATTCTAATGACATTATATATATAATTAACACAAATTTTGTATTGAATAAAACAGTATAGGAAATTGTAATAAGATGGTGGTGTTTTACAAGATATATGTTTATAAATTATAGATCATTGATTTCGGTTTGTAAATACTCTTGTTATATGACATTTGTTCAACCATATGAACTTCATATGTATGTCAAGATTGAAACGTATTATTTTTTAAGAAATAAAACAGAAATAGAATAGTAAGTCCAAAAATTGTAAACTGAATCAAATTGATAATGGTGACTGTAGACACAAAATCATTATTCTTTTATGGTTTATTACAAGTTTAAGATATTTATAAAAAATATCATTATTGAAGTTAAATAATTTACTGTCCTTTTCAGATAGAGGTCTAAGTGTGTAATCATAAATATACGTAAGTTATCTGGATCTGGCAAGTTAATGTAAAATCCGACGAGAATTCAAATGCAGAATGGTTATAGGAGCCAATAGCCTTTTCTCTCTTGGATTTTTTCCTCATGGTTCGATATTCTGTTATCCTAGAAACACAGAGAAACCATGTCAATTCACTCCGAACTTATGATTAAACTTTATTACAATGACGATGATACCGTCTAAGTTGACGAAGATGCCATAGAAGACGTGTAGATATGGTCTCACAAAGGAAGAGTTGCATGAAAAGCTTTAGATGCAACTCTTCCTTTCGAAAAATTGTATCCAATATCTTGAAGCATAAGAAGAGCATACAAAAATCCCGAAAAGATTTTTCCTTAATCTTAGACAAGGGCAGGTTTCCTAGGATGGGGTGCCACAGATTATTTTGTTTTGTTTTGATTTTGTGTTTTCTTTAGAGAAAAAGTAGCCTATTAATGGGCTAACCGCCTATATAGTTCAGCGGTCCCTTGATCCATGTAGGTTTTAAATCGAGGGATATGCACGAGTAGACAAGGGCCCAGGAGAGAGTACTTATATAACGGACTAACTCCCAGAGCATACCCTCATAGTATTTCAGTGGGGAATATGCTCCACACGAGAATCGAACCCGTGAACCCGGGGATGTTACTCTCACATCATCCCAAGTCTTACCAACTCGTCTGTGCCCATGTGGGCTGATTTTGTGTTTTCTTTTTTTGAGGTGGGGTGGTGACTATATTTGGAAATCAAACTTCACATTTCTAAAAATTAATACATAAAATTTGAAGTGTACATTATGCTGGATACTCATATCGCATTGATATTATTTCCTTTGGCATCTATGACAAATATTTTGCTAATTCATGTGCATTTTCCAGACTGTCTACGACCACGACACGTTCAGCATGGACGACAAAATGAGAGACGCAGAATTTGATATTCGACCATACATAGAGGCCTTGAAGATGAATATATCGGGCCTTCCGAGTGGCACCATTATCTCAAAGATACAGCCATCCAGGTCCAATTGCCTCGCTGAAGAGAGTTCCATGATCTGGAAAGACGGGAAAGTAGTGCAAGATTTGTGCCTGAGATTGAGAAACGTCGAGTGTGGTGAAGTCAAACTTCAACTCCAATGGATTGATCTTCCTGGAGCTAAAGGTTTATAATTATGGACTCCATGTTCGGTGTTGTTCGAACCATTCGGTTAGGTGTTTTCAACTGGGATATTAGCCAACTCTGTGCTCATGTTTTGTTCTGTAATGGGATTTTTTTTATATTTGTTCGAATCTTGTATCCCTTGGGTTCTATGCCATTTTTGTGTAACGTCTGCGGTTTAGCAAATGGGAATGTGATAACTTCTGGCTTCTTTGTTGTTACCAATATTATATTGTTTTATGGACGATTAACTTCTGGTTTTTGTTAATATCAAGAAAGACAAAGCTGAATATTCTTTAATAGTTCATCCATGATATGTAGTCCTTTAGGTTCAAATTCAGACAGTGATGTTGGGATCACTATGCAACTGCAAATTATGCATATCATGTAGATTATAAAACTCTTTTTAGCCAACGCCTGTTATTCAGTTTTCTAGGAGAACCAAGTCGTCATAAATATTCAAAATCTTAGGCACAAAATCATTATGTTTTTATAGTTTATTACAAGTTTAACATATTTATAAAAAAATATCATTATTGATCATATTGGAAGTTAAATCATTTAATGTCCTTTCCAGATAGAGGTCTAACTATCTTGATCCGGCGAGTTAATGTAAAATCCGAGGAGAATTCAAATGCAGAATGGATATAGGAGTCAATAGCCTTTTCTCTCTTGTTTTTTTCTCATGGTTCGATATTATGTTATCCTAGAAATAAAGAAACCACGTCAATTCACCCGAACTTATGATGAAACTTTATTAGGATGACGATGATACCATTGAAGACGTGTGGATATGGTCTCACAACTATACATGTCCATCAATATTTATAAAGTCGGTCATGATATGGACCATATCATTACAACAAGTGGATTTTTTTAAGTACCAAATAGATGAGCAATATTAAATGTGTTTATAGATTAAATTTTTTTATATAGATTAAAAAAATGTCCCCCTCAAGGATTCTCGCCTCTGGACTTCTTCCAAAGGTCATGACTCGTGACCATCTATATCATCCCTCTTTTTGTTGCAAAATATCTGCACATTTCACATTTGAAAACTACTCTTAGTTAATGTTTGGTCAACGATTCGTTGGGATTGATTAATCCATCCTGTCTCATCCATCAATTTTATCACAAAGTATTATTTATCGTGTCAATCAATTCAATAATAATTTAGTACATATCAATAAAATAAAACGTATAGCCAGATTCAGGTAGTTAGACCTGACGAGTTAATGTAAAATTCGAGGAGAATTCATTCAAATGCAGAATGGTTATAGGAGCCAATAGCCTTTTCTCTTTTCTTTTTTTCCTCATGGTTCGATATTCTGTTATCCTAGAAATAGAGAAATCATGTCAATTCACTCCAAACTTATGATTAAACTTTATTACGATGACGATGATACCATAGATATGGTCTCACAATCTATACATGTCCATCATATTTATACAGTAGTCACGACAGAATCTCATTTTTCCGTTCGTATATGGACCATATCATTACGACGAGCGATGTTTTAAGTACCAAACAAATGAGCAATATTAATGTCTCTATAGATTAATCAAATCAATTTATTAAATAAATTATGAAATATCTATAGAATCACATTGTTAAAATTATAATATTATTCTTCTTATTTTTATTTTTAATATTATTAATTATTTTAAAAAGATAAATGATAGGAAAGAAATGAATCACATGTACGTTTAAAATCGTTTATTGAAAGATGCACGATTCGAAACAATAATATGGGTTGCAATAACTCTAGTTCTTGAAAATTTTGAGCACTGAAAGATATATCGATCTGGTTTAAAAATATCAACCGGAAATGCTCGACATGCTCTTTGAAAGTTGAATCTAAAAATAATTTAGAAACATGTATGAATGAAAGCTGCAGATAAAATATTGAGGCATTTGTTTCTGGAAGTTCGAAGCAACACTTCTACGTCTCTCCTTCTGCACTGGAAGGCTTCACTAGAAGTCTTTGATTTATACATTAGATCGTATAAATTTACCTCAACTGGGACTTATGACACTGCCCAAACTGAGAGTCATAGTCTCCAAACTGTGCACATGTTTAACGTCTCTATGCGAAAACTACAAACATTAAGTTTAACGACTTCGTGCCAAGACACCGTTGTATAATATTTGATTCACTGAACTAATCTATTTCAGGATGATATCGTATATGTGAATGAATGTGTATGTCCAAAAATTAACCTATTACAGTGTAAACTCTCATATGTTTTGATATGAATGTTTGACACAAGATTATAATCGTTGGAAAGGCTACTGTAAAGTTTTGACTGTATGTACTTGTCGTCCTTTCATCGTACTGGAGTGGTTGAGACTATTTATTATCCTTGACTGCTCTGAAGTGATGTTTCGTCGTACCTAAGCAAATCAGTTTGAGTTGCTTCGTTCTGACTTCAGTAATTCTTTGTTCAAACTGATTTGTCCGTCTGAGCTGATCCGATCTTATCCGTATGTATACTGTTTCGAGCTGATATGTTCTTCTATATGATCTGAACTGATGTTATCTGCTCTTCTCAACTGATTTAATCTGATTTTATCTGTTCTGATCCGACTCACTCCTCTGAGCTGAACTGTTCTGCTCTTTCTCTGATGCGCTCCTTATCTGAACTGGTCTGCACTTGATCTGTTCTATATTGTTCCACCATTCTTTTCTGAATTGTTCTGCTCTACTCTGTTGTGATCTATTCGTTCTCATCTAATCTGATCTATTCTACTCAACCGAACTGCCTTTGTTTTGATCTGAATTATTCATTTCTCTTAGCTAATCTAATCTGCTTATCTGATCTGATATGTACTTCTCATATGATCTGATTTGAGTCATTCTGCTCTAGCTCATTGTTCGCTTATACTGTATAGTTTTTCAGTTCTTATCTGTTCTGATCCGTTTTCCAACTTGACATGTACGCTCAAATTAACAGATTACAATCATATTACAAGTTTTGTGCTCATCAAAATTATGTTAATTTGTTTCCGGATCCAACAATAAATATCAAATTTCAACATTATCTCAAATTTAATTAATAGAAACAAATAAGTTTAAAGTATTTGATGGCAAATCTTTTACCATCACTATGGTAAGTTTGGAAAAAAAAAATATTATGCAAACGCAAACAATAATGTAAAAACTGCGAACTTAACTTAACTTAACTAATCAAAATTGGTCAGACAATAGCATGTGAATGCGGAATGCCAAACACCTCGAAAGATTATCCTAAACAACAAGAAAACAAATAATTAATCTTGAATAATGTAGCTGATCATGTTACAACAGTGTTTAGCATCTTTTGATGGAGGAAGACAACATGCTCGACACTTTGCTGCTGCCTTTTGTGTCTTTTCAATTTCATGCCCCTCAAAGACTTTTTGAAATCTTCAAGAATAGTTATTATACTTACATATATACCAACACAGATGATATAGTTGTTACACCTTACACAAATCTGAGCGAATCCATAAATTTTGTCACAGAATCACTTACTTTATTTTGATACTGAAACTAAACTCAGAGCTTATACCTTATAATGGTGATATTTTGTGTGAGACCATGAATGCTAATCAAGTGGTTAAGAGTCATTTTTCCTAAACATCATTAACGATTCATTAATCAAGAAGTATAGTGAACAACGTAAAAAAAAAAAATTTTGTTTGGACACAGTAAGGTGCAGTGTTCATATCCACAAATTTAATTTTTTCTTGAATAAAACTGCAAAAAGTAATAAATCAACTGTCAGTTTCAATTGAGAAATAAATTTAAGAAGATATTAACCGTTCTCTTTATTATTATTATTTGATAGTATTACTGACGTGCGAGCCTGTAAAATGATTTCACGACGTCGTAATTATAGCCGCCGAAGGATTTTTTTTAATTAAGATAAAAATATATGCAAGTGGTATTCCATTCTAATCATATTCTCCTTTAAACATAATCACTTGATGCGCAATGTAATAAAAATAAAGGGCCCTAGATGGTAGGTGATAATCCACTTTCATTGGAATCCAAAGTTTTAATACTTATATCTATGATATAAATCGTAATTAGCTTTATAAATTTGGTTATCTTTTAATGTTTTTACAATTTCTGTCTTTTTAATCATGAGAGATGAGAAACTGCTTGTTATCATATCGGCACTCTATCAAAACAAAGACCAAAACACACATACTCTTGGTTTTTAATATGGTTGCAACATACCAAAAGAATAATCCAAAGTTCGGTTTGAGTTTGTGAGTCTAGCTATTAGAGCCACGGAGCTTTCAGGTTTGAGTGACAATTAGTTTGGTTTGAGTTTTATTATAAACTGAATTATTTGATCGTATCGATCCCAGTTATGTATGTATCTGTGTGTCGAACGTATACCAAATTCTATAAATGATAACGAGATGGATTATGCGTGAATGGACTTATTTGAAGTATGAGATATAATTTAAAGTAACTATGTGTAATATTTTAATTTACTTGATTGAAAAAATCAATTTTTCTTTCCAAAACACATACATGAGATATAGTGTTTTTGTAAGGAAACATCGTTAGATCATGTCGGAATTTGACAGATCTCTATCTGTATTAGTATATCTCAAAATAGATAGTATAACAATAGAAAGAGACTATATTACACCTCCGCGATAGAACAATATAAGTTTGCTAACGCATAAGTTAACAGAATAACTAAACTTAACAGCATTATATAAGTAGTATGATTTTGAAACATAAATACTAAAAGATCACCATATTTCAATATACAGTACCTTCGGACAAATCTTAATTATCATGTGGAACGACAGTTTTGAAAATAAACAAGTGAGTGATTAGTGCAATCCAGAAGACACCACTTTGGTAAGTCAACTCCTGAATCAACGTCTGTTCAAGAAATCACACTCTGATTTTGGGCACTGAGATATCAGCAATGGCTGCTTATGCATCACTGCTCTCTCTCGGACATATTCTTGACCAGTTATTGGAACACCCACCGCGCCAAAGGGATGTTTTTGACAGAGCCCAGATCGGATCTCTTCTTGAAATTATCACTTTTTTGCAAAATTTTCTTGAAGATTATTCGCTGATAAGGGGGGATGAGATGCAGGGATTGGAGGGAAAAATCTCAAGATCCGCATATGCAGCAGAAGATATCATAGAAAATCGTGTGGTGGATCAAATTCTTGAAGATTCTGAAGCTGAAAGTGAGAGTAGTTTATGGAAACTAATTATTGGTTTGAAGAAAGTAGTTGATGAAAATATCACCTTTTTGCGAGATTTTTTTGAATGTTTGTCGCTGATAGGCTGGGATCAAATTCTTGAAGATTCTGAAGCTGAAAGTGAGAGTAGCTCCACTCTCTTCTGTCAAGATTTGCAGAAAGTGATAGAAGAATTTGATTGTTTGAAGAAAGATGTGATGAAGCTTAAGGAAAGTGATCAAGGGGTAAAAATCACGGATCAGCCAAAAAAATATGCCACTGTTGGTTCTTTCATAGGAGGTGCTTCCGGTAGCAAGAATACTATGGTGGGATTTTATGAAGATTTGATTCAAATAATGGACACACTCACTGGGGACGAATCAAATCTCCAGATTCTGTCGGTAGTCGGGATGGGAGGCATAGGCAAGACTACCCTCGCAAGACATATTTACAGCAATCCTTGGATTGAGAACCACTTTGATCGTCATGCTTGGGTTACAATATCTCAACAATATAGTGTGCACGAAATCCTCTTAGGCATAATAAAGGATACTAAAATTGCTGCAGGGGAAGGTGAACAACTCACTGGACGCAATGTGGATGAATTAGGATTACGTCTGCATAAGATTTTGTTTGGTAGAAGATATTTGATTGTAATGGATGACATGTGGAGTATCGAGGTTTGGAATGCCATACAGAGGTTTTGCCCGGATAATGACAATGGTTGTCGAATCTTGGTAACGACGAGACTATCAAATGTGGCTGATGATTTTCACTCATGTACCCCTCATCGGCTACCTTTGCTAGATGAGGTTCAAAGTTGGAGTTTGTTTTGTGATAAGGTGTTTGGAAAATCAGAAAGTTGCCCTCTGGAGTTGGAGGAAATAGGAAAGACAATTGTGAGAAATTGTCGGGGACTTCCTCTAGCCATTGCTGCTATCAGTGGACTTCTTGCCAAGTCTAATCGAACAGTTGAGTACTGTACTGGAAATGCTAATGGTACATATGAGGCATTAAATATGGGAGGCGACAGTTTCTGTTTTGAGATATTATCTCTAAGTTAAGTTAAGTTACCAGTTCATCTAAAGCCATGTTTCCTTTATATGGCGATATATCCGGAAGAGAGTAATATTAGAGTTTCAAGGCTTGTTCAACTGTGGGTGGCAGAGGGGATTGTCAAGCCAATAAGATATAGAAGTTTGGAGGAAGCTGCAAAGGATAATTTGAAAGATCTAATAGATAGAAATCTCATTGAGGTTCGTGATTACGGGTCTACAAACAACATAAAAAGTTGCACCATCCATGATCTCTTAAGAGAACTATGCCTCAAGGAAGCTGAAAAGGAGAAATTTCTTTCTGTCGCTATGATCCGTAGCCTCAACAGTCATCCCAGAAGCATCAATAATATGCGTCGTCTTATCATTCAGCGAAGCTCGGACAAAGAGGAGTTTGAAGAACGAAGCTCCGACGAAGAGGTGTTTGATGCTGATGCCATGAATTTAGCATCATGTACCCGTTCGTTAATAATTCGTGACTCAGAATACAAACCTATAAAGCTGCCTGTTCGTTCTAGACTGCTAAGAGTAGTTAGAATAGGAAGTATCTACTCCCTTGAAGAAATTATGCAACTAGTTAACTTAAGATGCATCCATTTTGAGAAGCCATTTTTCGGAGATGAGTTGGATATATTAGAATGTCTGTCCCTGCCACGGAATCTGCAAAGTGTTAACTTTGGTGGTATTTTGAGTTTGAGAATAATAAGTCTACCAACGGAAATATGGGAAATGCCTCATCTCAGGCATATAAAAATGTCACAAGTCAAGTTATATTTGCCTGATCCTCCGAGCACCAACAGCAAAAATGGCAGGCGAGATATTTTTGAGCTGAAAAACCTGCAAACACTTTCAACGATAAGGAATTTCAGGTGTACGAATGAGGTTCTTCGTAGAATCCCAAACCTAAAAAAACTGGGAATTACTTACAAGCAATTCTCCGATGGCTTTGGATGGGATTACTACGAAGTGTACAATATTGCAC
>KQ988193.1:80072-170246 GCA_001598015.1 Dorcoceras hygrometricum
ATTTTTTTTAATATTTTTAATTTTTTGTATGTCATTCTTTTTGTATCAAAATAAATTAATTACTACAACATATGATTTGTTTTAATTGAAATGCATATATTTCATTTAGTAAATGATGTTGACGAAGAGTAATATAGTTCAGTAATTTATGAATTGAGTTCATAAATATGTTTTTTGTTTAGTTCTTTCTTTTTCTTGATTTAACTCTTTTTGGGCATGCGCCTCAATTATTTTATGAAGTCCCTGTTGGTAAAATCCTCGTGTAGTCGTCTCCTTCGTATCTAATGCATATCATTTTTGGACAACTGTGGATCTTTTTCTTTTAATAAACACGTTTTATTCTTGGACCATTTTGCTTATCTTGGGGACAAAATTACACATGCAAAGTTGAAGAATGATGGGACGTCCCCAACTAGACAAAAATGTTGCAGCACCCCAACCTATATTTTGTAATTGGATCGACATTTTGATTTACTGTTGTGATGCCTGAAGCTTTTGTATGAAACAAACTTTATGAGTAAAGATTCACTAATATCTGTTATGATATTATAAGTTGAGAAATGCAATGCTTGGACAGATTTGAAAGTTTCACGGAAAAAATTTGTGGTTTTTAAAATTGTTCTTATTCGGGATGTCGGGACCCAACCCTACGGGATCCCGAATATTCGGGTCCCGACATTTTCGGGTACGGGATCGGGATAAAAAATTGATTCCCAAATCTTATCGGGATGGGATTCGGGGGAGGGGGTTACGGGACGGGACCCTACCCGATTCCACCCCTACTCGAGGCTACTTGAGAACTCAGTTTCTCCCTTCGAAGCAATCGTTTCACTAATTTTTTGTTCTTTTATTTTTGCTCTCGTTTGAATGTCGATGTGACATGTCAGCAAATATTGAAATATCAACACTCGATTGAAAAGAAAGAATAAATCAAATTAAAGTGAAAATTAATTTACTTAGAAATTCAATTGATGGGTAACAAAAAAATTGAAAAATATCCAGGTATCGTTACAAGCCATAAAAAGATGTCTTATAACGATTAATCTAACTAAAAAATTGAAAAAATATCATAAAAAAAAACTCCAATAATTTTATCCAAATAAAATAACTACGAAGTAAATAAAAAGAGATTTATAAATACTAAAAAAATTAGATAGAATAAATAAGTTCAAACATGAAAAAACCTTGTACAAATCCAAGGAACAATATGTTGTGAAAAATGTTAAAAATCTTTGGAATTCTTATATCCAATTAAAACCACTAGCAGGCCGATTGGGATGGCCCAGACTGTGTAATACGGTAATTGCAATAGTGATTTTTCTTTTAAACCTTGAAATGGCCACTTAAGCTATTTTGATGTATAATTAACCTTTGTATAATCATTAAAAAAATAACTTTTTAGAGAATATATTTGTATAAATTGAATGAATAGATGTGCATGCTACTTGCGTGCCAAGTGTACAAGAGACTGATGAGGTTTGTACAATCTATTGGGATTCTCCTAACTTCCCCGAGAGAGGTCTTGATTTTGCTTCATCATTTAGCGAGCAATTGCATCGTGAAGATAATATAGAAAGCAAATCTGAAGTTGATAAGTACTTAACAGAAAAAATTATGAGATTTCAAATTAATCGTTTAATATTTTAGATTGGTGGAAGCTACATTGTGCGAAATTTCCTATTCTTAGATTAATTGCAAAAGATGTTTTGGCAATTCCGATCTCTACAGTAGCTTCTGAATCTCCATTTAGTACAGGGGGACGCATACTTGACCCATTTCATAGTTCATTGCATCCAAAAACAGTATAGAGTCTCACTTGTGTGCAGAATTGGCTTCGATCTTCTCCAATAACCATCGATCTTCGTGACGCAATAAATGAGGTTGAAAAGTTCGAAGAAGATGAATGTTTTATTTTTTATCATATATGTTGAAAATATTTTCTATTTTAAACATAGTGATGTCCTTATATATTTATTTTTTCAACAGAATTATTGAATGCGGATGGATCACTTACTGTCGAGAAATAAAGATAAAGAGAGTAAAATAAATTTTTTTGTTGAGATTTAAAATATTGATCAGTTACATCTAAATCCAATAAAATCTAATAAAACGTTCGGTTCAACAATAGATACCTAGTCATGCAACTTGTTCAATTCTTATTTGCTTAATGAAAGTACAAATGGTTTGAGTGGACCATAGAGGTACAAGAATTAGGCCAAGTGTACATTCATTAACCACATTGTATTACATTTTCCTTACACTTATAGGTTCGTTTGGACACGTTTTATAAAAATATTTTTATAAAAGTGTTTTTCAAAAAATTCTTGCAAAACGTTTTGGAAGTTCTGTTAAAAGTAAATATGTGTTTGAACTACTATTTTATAAAAATATTTTTAAATTAATAAATATTAGATAATTATTTTAGAAAATAAATTATAATTAATAAATAACACTAAAATAACACAAATACATATTTTAAATTTTTTTATCTTTAAAAACACTAAAAACGTTTTAATAAAACTGTCCACGTTTTTTCACAACGTTTGGTAAGACCAAAGGACTCAGATACCACTAGAAAACTAAATCATAATAGAGATGGTATGACATGATAGTTTTTTTATTCGACTGACTAAATAAAAGTTCAATAAGAATTAGCAAATACTAGAAAAAATATTTTAAACATAATAATGTAATAGACCCCACGTAAACAATCAGACAAACAGTAACAGAATAGCAAGGAATTTTCAGCGGCCCCTCGTGGGGACTGCTCCATTATTGGTTCCATAAGATTCAGGATTTCGCAACTCCCCACCCCACTAATCACATTGTCCTTCCCCCGCTTCACCATCTATAATTGCACGACCCAAAAACAGAACATCGGCCACCATTGCCTCGCAGTAGCCTTCTTTTCTTGTTGCTCACAAGTTTTGTATGTTTGGCTCTTTTGGGGTATTTGAGCCCATAAATAGATATACATAAAGCTTATCGTGAATGCAGCAAAAGGGGAGGTATAATAACCGAAGATCTAGGACATTTTCGAGATCCCGGATCGCCATTGAGGGTTTCTAATCAGATTATTCGATTTGAGGCGGCGTACACTATCATATATCATCTTATCTGCGACCATTTTCTCGCATAAACGTTTGTTTTCTGTTCCTTTTTTTTTTCGGTTTCCGATCGTGCTTTCACCATGGCGGCCGTTCAAGGTTCATGAGATTTTTAATGTGTTCTCTTACTGTAAATGCTGGATACGAACAAATGTTTCTTGTGTTTGTCGTTGTTTTTTAATTTATGTGTCGTGTCTTATGCAGAGCCAGAGCGTGAGGTTCAAAAGAATTACTGGATTGAACATACGGCGGACTTGACTTTGGAGTCTATGATGCTTGATTCTAAAGCCTCCGATCTTGATAAGGAAGAGAGGCCTGAGGTAATATATATTTATATATATGCGGGATGATGAATAGAATTATTAGTTGAAAAAGTTTTGATTTTGTTTATGGTTTTTTTTTTTTTTAGGACTGATGTTTATGGGTTCTGTGATGTAACTTAAAAAGCTGTGACATTTTCATTTTATCAGGTTAAAGTTTCTATTTAGTAGCTTGTTCTCCGTGGGTTTACATCAAAATCAGAGGGCTTCTTCTGGTGTAACTGTGAATAGTGTACAGTACTGGATTTTCAGTTGAGATTTAATTGATGCGAGATGTCTCTAGGTTCCTTTTGTTTCTTCTTCATACACGCAGCAACGGAAGATTCTATGCTACACGTTACGGTTCATTTGGTGGGGTCCCACATATATATTTATATGGAAATATGGGCCTACACTAAATGAATGGTGTACATCGATGAAATACATCCACCGAATACACCCGGTGGACCGAGCGTGGAGCATGGAAGGATCCCATCGCAATAGTTTTGGTCTTTGGAATCTTGGGACTTGGATGATGACTTTAGTTGCATCCAAAGTTCACACATAAAACGTTGCTTCTTATATAAAGTTTCTTTCTTTTCATTTTCTTTACTTTTCTGTTTTTCTAGGATATTAGTATTGTTTCCAGTTAATCATAAACACCCAAGAATGGATTTTTCTACGTGCTCATAGCCTTTTTTTTAATGGTTATACTGTGTTTAGCGAAAATGTGAAAATCAGAGCTAGTTATGAGAGATATCACCTCAAACGTTTGATTATGAGAACTGCTGCTTCTTGGACTAAGTGTCCTCTCTGTCATAAGTAGATTTGTGCAGATGAATGAAAGGATCATACGAACACTTATTAAATGCATTCTAACTGGATATTGTGTTACATATGTTCCCTTTCAATCTCGTTCCGGCCTGATTTTTCAATCGAAGCGACGTATTTTCTCGTTTATATAAAGTTCCAACGCAGCATAGTATCGTGTGGAGATTTTAAAATAAGTTGTCATACTTAATCTTTGTCTCTACTACTCTTTTGTCTCACACATCTTCACAGGTGCTGTCTCTTCTCCCACCATTTGATGGAAAGTCGGTTCTAGAACTGGGAGCTGGTATTGGCCGATTCACAGGTGAATTGGCTAAACGGGCTGGTGAACTCGTGGCTCTCGACTTCATTGAAAGCGCAATAAAGAAGGTTCCATGAAGTTTATACATCCATATTCAATTGATTTAGAACTCAACTGCTTGGAAGTTGCATGAATAATACACTCCGTTTATGGTTTGCAGAATGGAGCAATCAACGGGCACCATAAAAATGTTAAGTTCATGTGTGCTGATGTGACATCCCCGGACTTGAAGTTTCCGGAAGGATCTTTAGATCTGATATTCACAAATTGGCTGCTGATGTATCTCTCGGATGAAGAGGTAAAATTCTAAATCTTCATCCCATTACAAATTTCATAGCTTCGCTTCTTCTTTTGATGGCTTAGGTAGAGAAATTTATTGCTTTGTAGGTTGAGAATCTTGCTGAGAGGATGGTCAAATGGTTAAAAGTTGGTGGCCACATATTTTTCAGAGAATCTTGTTTCCATCAATCTGGAGACCACAAGCGAAAGAATAACCCGACTCACTACCGTGAACCACGGTTTTACACTAAGGTCGCCTAAGCATTGTCCTTTTTTCTTCGCAAATTTTTAACAAAATGCTTATTCTGAGTTCAAAGCCTGTTCTAACTTCATGGTTAGAATTCTGTGTGAGAACACTATGTGGTTGCTTCTGATTATTCGACAACCAAGTATTTGATTCCGTAACTCGGAATTTGCAGCTGTTTAAAGAATGTCATTTGTCTGAAAATTCTGGAAACTCATATGAACTTGAACTTATTGGTTTCAAATGCATCGGAGCATATGTAAGAAACAAAAAGAATCAGAACCAGGTAATATCTATTTGCATACTGGAAAAGATTATCAAAAGCAACCAAATATGTATGACATGTGGAATGCATTTGTATTTTCCAGATTTGCTGGCTTTGGCAAAAGGTTGCATCAGACAATGACAGGGGATTTCAGAAGTTCTTAGACACTGTGCAATATAAATCCAGTGGCATACTGCGTTACGAGCGTGTATTTGGACCAGGATTTGTTAGCACGGGAGGCATAGGTATACTAATATGAGTATTCGTCGAGCTTCAGGCAAAATTATCAATCTACACTCATTCCCCTTCTCCGATTCACTCGTAATCTTGTCGTGCAGACACAACAAGGGAGTTCGTTGATAAGCTTGATCTTCAGCCAGGCCAGAAAGTCCTTGATGTGGGATGTGGCATTGGAGGAGGCGATTTCTACATGGCTGAAAAGTATGATGTCCATGTTGTTGGCATTGATCTGTCCATCAATATGATTTCTTTTGCTTTTGAACGCGCAATTGGTCTCAACTGCGCTGTCGAATTCGAGGTTGCTGACTGTACCAAGAAAGACTACCCTGATGGTACTTTCGATGTTATCTACAGCCGCGACACAATACTACATGTCCAAGTTAGTTTCCAGCTTTTAAAATCCCATAAGCCAGTTCTTTTGTTTAATTTCAGATCCCATGTCTTAACCTTACCTTTTATAATTGGTTTGCAAATTATGGCTTTACTTTCAGGACAAACCTGCACTATTCAGATCATTCTACAAGTGGTTGAAACCAGGAGGCAAAGTTCTGATAAGTGATTACTGCAGGAAAGCCGGAACCCCTTCTACCGAATTTTCAGAGTATATCAAGCAAAGGGGATATGACCTACATGATGTCCAAACCTATGGCCAGGTTCGGTTTAGCCAAGATTTGTCCTCCACAGGCGTTTATGCATATACCTATGTTAAATTAAACATGCTTCTATGTTTGCAGATGCTTAGAGATGCAGGTTTTGATGAAGTTGTGGCTGAGGATCGTACTGATCAGGTGCTCGATCATCCAGATCTTTCTTATGCAAATATCCAATGAATTTATTAATAACACTTGTGTTGGTTTCTTGATTTACAGTTCATAAAAGTTCTGGAGAAGGAATTGGATACAGTAGAGAAGGATAAGGAGACGTTCATCCGTGACTTCTCAGAAGTACATTCTTGTTCTTTGTCGATCCTGGATGCGGATCTTTCTTGTATATCCTTGCCATATATGTCACATAAACCAGGGGCGAAACTAGGATTTTCTAGTTTGGTTGGCTGGATAATAATTGAGTGGGTGGGCTAGGATAAACAAAAATTCGATCTTATATATATATATATACATACATATATATATAGTATATCTATAAGAGTTGGGCTATACTGGGTGGGTTAAGATAAACAAAAACCCAATCTTATATATATATATATATATATGTACACACATACAGGATACCTATAAGGTTTGGGCTAGACTAAGCTGAAGCCTGGTCCAGCCCACTTCTAGAAACCGCCCCCGACAGAAACTGAATATGTTCCATTGTTTGTTGAACTCTTATCTGCAGGAAGACTACAATGATATAGTTGGAGGCTGGAAGGCTAAACTTGTGAGGAGTACCTCTGGTGAGCAGCTGTGGGGCTTGTTTATTGCCAAGAAAAAGTAATGCAGATCTCTCAAGTCTTGCAGCTTCTCAAAAATGTTTCTATATTTCTGTATTCAAGTTCTCTATGCCATTGTTTTTCAATAAAATTGGTTCCAAATGGTTGTGGCCAATCGACAATGATTCTTACGCGTGATGTGTGAGACCAATTGTGCTGTTCTTGAATCTTGGTGTGAGCAACTGTGCCTTCAACGGTAGTTTTGGTTTGAGAGAAAATTTTTGTATAGTTAGTCTTTCAATCTTGACGTTTCAAAGCTTTATCAAAATAAATATTCAATAAATTTTTAGTAACTTCGTGAAATAATTAAAGTATAACAATTAAAACATTAAATACAATAGGGGGGGATTTTTAAAATTTTGTTTAGATGGATTTCTATTTCTTTCCATTTTTTTTCTTCTCTTCCACTAAAATAGTTTTGATATGTGCCCCCTTTCAAATCACATCTCTATGTATATATTAATAAATTATTTCCTTCCATTCAATTTTATTTTCATTTTTAACGATTTACATATTTTCTAAATTGGCAATTAATTAATATTTTTTGAAGATAGAAGTCAAATTTTAAAAGTGACAGATTTGGAAGTTTTTTAACTTTTGTTTGTTAACTATAATATATTCTTTAATTGTGTATTCGGTTACAATAAAAATAATCCAAAATTACGATATCATTTCACTTTCTGAGTAACGGAAAAGTAGCTAACAACATTGTATAATAATGATGAAGATACTAATAATAATTAAAGTTTATTAAAGAAGAAAAGTCACTAAATCACTGATATTGTTGATAATTTTTTAAAATTAACTATTTATAATCTTTTTTATTTTATAACATATGATCTCGAAATTCTATAAGGTCGAAAATTAGTCGAAAATTTTTGTAATAAAATTATGCCTGTTGAAAGTAATAATAACTTAGTTTTAATAAATTAATTTAATCTACTAACTTCTATTTATGATTTTTGATTCTTTATCTTGGATTATCTGAGATATATATGTTACCTATACAAAATCCATTAAACTCAATGAAAAAGATTAAAAGTTACTATAACAATCTTCCAAAATTTAATTATCTGAAAACCTTTTGGAATTCTATCTATAATATCCAAAAAAATATATTATTTTTTAAAAAGTAACAAATTCTTCTCTATATGTATGGAATACACTTCCATTGCATTAGCTTTTGTTACCATGTTGCCCAAACAAAACTGGATCAAGAAAATCTTGTACCTGTGCATAATATATACATAGGCATTAGCCTCTATACATCAACTATGATCTCAACTTCTCAGTCTCAAATTCTCCAAGGAGCTCAAGCTTTACTTCTTAAATATATCCGTTAGGTACTTGTTCCGACTGGTGGCCATGATTGGAGAAGCGGACATTGTTTTTTGGTGATTTGTGTAGTGCGATATCGTCGCCTTTTCGCCGTCGTTAGTATCTTCGGATTCGCCACCTCCAGCTCCAAACACTTGCACCATCAAGCTTCCACCTGCGAGGAACACAAGCCATGTGAATTCTTGGTTCTCTGGGCTGTCCAAGTTGAAGCTTTTGCCTGTTTATGAATGCAAACAAAACAGAATATATACCCAATACGAGAGCAGCGCCGATCCATCCAGCAGCTTCCCATCTTTCTCCAAGCAGAAGCCATGCAAATCCGGCGCCCCAAACGGGCTCCAAACCATAGATAACTGCTGTTTCTGTTGCTGATATCTCACGCATTGCGGCAATCTGTTTCAAATGTATAACCACCATTTCAGAATCCTAGTTAACGGCACAAATGATCCGATGTTATCTGCAGTTAATACCTCCCCCCATAATCCGATCACAGTTGAGAATACGCCAGTGTAAAGTGCAGGTACCCATGGAAATGCATAAATCCAATCGAAGAACAACTCCCACGTCCACGATATCCCTTCACTATCTTGAGCATGATCAAAGCTTGCAGCAACTAGGCACCATATGGTGGATAGAACAGCTACGACACCGACCTAAAGCGAAAAATACCACAGCCTGTGAATTCCCACTACCGTGCATTAGCTTAAAACAGAACCACAGAGCATCATATTGCTCAAGAATTAAAGAGACCTCATATCCAAGAAGTGCTGAGAATTTCTCTTCTCCTACTGTCCTCGATATATGCTTCGTACGGAGCGTATGAATGCCAAAGAAAATAGCACTTAAAAAGTTGAAAAGATCCCCAATCTGGAGCAGGCAGGAAATGAATCAAGAAACTATAAGGTACATACATTGCAAAAAAAAAGAAAGAAAGAAAATACTCCTTACTTTAGGAGGTGATCCACAACATTCGAGCATGGAAATACCAAGAACAGACATGAGGATTCCGAACCAAGTTCTAGCAGGTATCATTACTCCTAAGACACTTTCAAGAACTGGGATTATAATAACCTGTCCGAATTGGCAACAGCTAGCCTTAATTCCTCATCTTTCAAAGACATAAAAATTATCCCGAAAATGATGCATTTCAACAACTTTTGCAGTATGTGAAACAAGATTTCTTGAAAGAGTAGCTTACTGTGAACAAGGATATAAATGAAGCACGGCCCGCATCAGAAGTAAGCAATCCAACTGCCTCACTAAGATATCCTAAACCAACCCATAATCCCAACTCTAGTCCTGAATTTCGGGTCTGGATATCGTTCCTGGCTTGGAAAATGGAAGGTAAAAATGGGATGGTAGATAAAACAAATCTGACGGCTGAGAAGTATGCTGGATCAGTGAAGGATTCAGCATCTTTTATGATGCTTATGTTACTTGCTGCAACATCAACGGCCAAGGCAAAAACAAGAAAACAATAATATTCATTAGTTGTGATTGATGGGTCTCAAATAAGCAACAAAAAACTGTTTCTTGATAGCTTAATTCCACCAGCTTACCATAGATGATGGTGATGACATGAAGCAAGATTATGCTTCCAAATTTCTTGCTTCCGAGAACTGACTTCTTCCGAAAGTGTCTCCTTTCCATGGCTGAAACAGAACTCTTATTTGCAGCAAGTTCTTGACGAAATCTCCCATTCCTCAAAGCCTTTTCTGTGAAACTCCCACTGATAGTAACTTGAGAAAGATTACCACCATTAATTTCCGAAAACAGAGGCGATTTGGAAGATGAAACAATGGTGAGATGGATGATTTTTTGGTGGCCGCAACAAGAATGAAAATTGCTCCGAATTGTGGGCACAGAAGCAGAAGACAAATGCGTCTTCCAAGTCAGATATGGAGGCATCTTCTAGAAATCGAAGTAAATATTTCTGGGTTCCCTGCGACAAAATTTATGAGAGAGTTTATAGGTGATTCGAAGATCAAAGATGGCCATCTTGGTTGGACTGGTACTGTAGTAATTGATCACGTTGGCATTGCCAAGATTATTTCATTCATTCTTTTTTCAATTAACATTTAACACCACATAAATAATAGAAAGGACAAGGATTTTTTAAATTTTCATTTGGATATGATTCCACATAATATAGTGAACATTTCCGTGGGAATATACAGGATTAAGATTGGATAAACTTTTTAAAAATATTTCAGTGGTTTTTAAAGTTAAAAAAAAATAAAAATATTATGTATGGATAAGATTTTTATAAAATATTTAAAAAAATATTTTTTAAAAATTAATTTTGAAATATATTTTTTAAGAATAAGTGAATGATATTTTATAATATTTTTAGAATAGAAATATAGGTAAGTAATATAAGAATGGTCAATTAAATTTTTTTATGATTAATTATTTGAATGACATTTTAATATTATTTCATAATGAAATAATTATCCAAACATTTTTAATTTAAAAATATTTTTATAAAATAGTTGTCCAAACATATGCTTACCTTTAAACAAACTTTCAAAACAGTTTATAATATTGTTTTAAAAAAACATTTTTTTAATAATATTTTTAAAAAAATTATCCAAACGAAGCTATTATAATTTTTAAAATGATTTAATAAAGACAATAATTTTTTATAAGTCCGGTTGTTCCCATTTTTCACGAGACTTTAGAGTGGAGGTGAAATTTGCTTATATCGAGCAATGAATTTAACAAAAATCAATTGAATTAATGAGAAATTATAAATTTTAAATGTCATACAAATGGCTCGTTTGAGTCCACAAATTCGATCGCCTAAAACGTGTAGGTCATACAAAAGAACTGGACATATTGGAAATATTTGCAATATAAGATAAATAAATTAGTCCAATTTTGACTCATTTGACTTCTTTCATTCTATAATTTTATTTTACATAATAAATTAGAATATACAAAGTAGTCCACAATCAAGCATTTTTTAAGAGCATAAAATAAAATATTTATCATGTTTTATTTGTAAGAGACACGTGGCAAATGTCATATCAAATATGGAACATGATCTTGAATTTGAAAATACATTCATTACAAATTAACCTATGTAACAGATTCCCCGGTGGTCTCTCGAATCTTTATTAAATCCCAATTTTTAAAATATCAAATTACAAAAAATATTAACTTAAATAAATACAAAATGAAAAAATATAGAATAATGAGTATTTATATTCTCTAGAGCAATAAAGTTGAATTCGAGTGAAAAACAGTTAGCTTAGATAGCTTGAACTATAACTCTTCCTGAGAGATCCGCTGCGTGAGCAACCCGACTGTGCCTTACATGTGCTCTACAGACCGCACTCTATCTTTCTTCCAAAAGAACCCTTTTTTCTTTTGATTTTTAAGCTTTTAAAATGTCGAGCTACGTCCAAACAGCCGTGTGATGAGGGAATGCTTATCTTAAACAAGTTATAAATAAGTTTTCAGGATATTTAATATATATAAATCCACGCAATGCTTTATTCGAGAAATACTAAACATCATGTAAATAATTTCTTTAAACTAAAAAAACAGAGAAATTATTTGGATAAAAATTATAAACAAAGTTCACAGTGAAATAAGAGAGAAAATTATAAGTTGACAAAAGTACTAGGTGGATAAAAGTGCCGCATCTCCTTTAACTTCAGCCGCACAGTATTCTCCACGAAGGAAAATTCTCTCTACAATTACAATGGGCGAGTCAAGTTTCAAAACAAGAAAACAAAACCCAAATCCACGCTTCACTTGAATCTCAAAGCTTGATTGTGATTCGGCCACTCGAAGGATCACTCAATGGGAACCGTTATCGATTCCCATTTCTTGGCTCTTACTGCCATTGTCACTGTGTGCACAATCGAAATTCACTCGCATATACATATATATACATTCTGTTTGTGTTATGGGATTGATCAAGATAGTTGCTTTTGTTGTTTTTGCAGGTGGGGTATCAGCTCTTCTTCTTCATAATCACAGCCCTTCTCAAAATCGATAAACTCACTGACTTTGCAGGTGTTTCTATCCACCTTTCCAGCATGATGATTCTTTTTTGGTCTATGATATGATTTTCTCAGTTTTGTTATACAATATGAGTGTTCTTTTCAAATAATAGTTGGACAAGTTAGAAGTGAGTGTATATGTTTAGAAATGACATTGTTTTTAAGAATTTGTTTATCACCTGGGAGATCATATTTCTTGATAACTCTGAAAATGCCTCCTATGGTAAGTTTTGATCTTCACGTTGATGTTCTTTCGATTTTTCTTACAAGATAATGATAATGGTGCCGAAGAAATGTGATTTGTTTACACACTTGAAAACTGAGGCTTTAGGTTGGTGCGTTTTTATGTTTCCTATGGAAATAGTCTTTCGAAGACATATAATAGAATAACATAGACAGAATTTTGGTGTAATGATACACATTGGTTTAAGATTGTATAATAATATATTTTCAGTTAAAGCACAATCTAACAAAATACTATTTGAAATTGTTGGAAAGATGAACTAATGTATTTATGATGTTGCGAAATGTGAACAAGATGGACACTTTGTTTCGAGAGAAAAGGATGCGAATCAAATGGTGATGTTTGGTTCCAATTTGAGGATGGAGAATGCAGAACTATAATAAAATGATCAAGGGCCAAAGGTTTTTGTAGTTGGGCTGAGAATGGTTGTGGCCAATTGGGAAGTCTGTGAATTTCGTATTTGAATAAAGCAGGATTCTTTCTATGATAGTTTAATGTTCTAAAGAATTCTTTGGTATCATAAGTCTACAAAAAGATAATATCCTTATGGTTTTATTATAGGTAGCACCAATTTTGTTGTTCTTGCTGTATTGACATTGGTCGTGAAAGGATCATGGCACTTTCGCCAGGTGATAAACTCTGTTCAAACTTTCCAGTTCGATCATTTTTTGTGTCAGCATTATTTTGTGGGATGAAGAGAAATTTGAAGCATGCTAGTTATATGCACAATTTTGAATCATATCCCGTCAGAGATTGATATAACTCGTGATAATTGCTATTCATAACTGAATCTTTAATTGCGAAAGAACTATGCATATTAAGTTTTTCCTGGCATAACTTTATCTTCAGTTAGCTGTTTCTCTTAGTGGATGAATTATTTAGCTCTATTTTCAGGTGGTTCTATCCTTGTTAGTAATCATCTGGGGACTTCGTCTCGGCGTGTTTCTTCTGATGAGGTTCGACTCAGATGATTGTTCTCATGAATAGATGCTTATATTCTTGTTTGAAAGATAGATCTCTTGAATGATGGTTAGGCAAAGCTCAATATCATTTGTGTGATGCCACCTTGGCATAATATATTCGAGAAATGATGTTTTTGTCCTACTTAACGTACTCTGTTATTATCACCGGACCAGTCATTTACTATCTTGTTATTTCTCACCTTTATTCTGAATTCAGCATTGTGACTAATTTATCTTAGGATACTCCAGTGGGGAGAGGATCGACGCTTTGATGAAATGCGCACTAATTTTGGAAAACTGGCATTTTTTTGGATTTTCCAGGTTCCATTGCTTGTTTAAATATGGAAAGAGTTCCCAACAGTAACATCTTCTCCCATCACTCTCCTTAGTTACTCTTTTGCAGGCACTTTGGGTGTGGACCGTGAGTTTACCTCTTACAGTTGTTAATTCAAGCAATCGAAATCCTTCAGTTCAATCCAGGGACATCATAGGGTGGATCATGTGGTCTATAGGCATTTTTGTTGAAGCAACCGCCGACCAACAGAAGTTGTTATTCAAAAACAATCAAGAGAACAGGGGAAGATGGTGCAATGTCGGGCTATGGAAATACTCCCGTCACCCAAACTATTTTGGCGAGGTCTTTTAGATTCGTTTCCGTCTCTTCGATCAAATATAATTAAATATGATTGTGATACTTGCTGTTCATTTTCTATGATTTTTCTTTTACTGATTAAAAATTTTACGGTCAGATACTTCTCTGGTGGGGTATATTTGTGGCTGCAACACCAGTACTAAAGAATGCTGAATGGCTAGTCATCCTTGGCCCGATTTTTCTTACTCTACTGATCCTTTTTCTCAGTGGCATACCACTTCTTGAGGTTTGCTATATTGGTCTCTTTACTTATAATCAACTTTTATGGCATGTTTGAATATGCATTTGTGCTAAACTTCGTATCGTATCTACAGAAATCATCGGACCTAAAATACGGAAATACATCTGAATACATACACTACAAAAGAACCACAAGGTTGGTTTCCCGTTAACCTCATTTTGCTGTAAAATTTTATGATTAAAGAGATCTTATCAAGTCATTTTTGTGCAGTCCTCTCGTTTTACTCCCCCCTGCCTTGTACGGCCATTTGCCATCATGGTTCAAAGCAACATTTCTGCTCGAGCTTCCTCTCTACAGTAGCAGCCTTAACCGAGAAAGCTGGTAAGATGAACTTAAAATTTAAAAGCAACATTTGCCTAAATTCATTTTGCCCACGAAGTTAACCATATCATAATCTACTCTGTAACATTGTGTTTCTGGCAATAACTCACTGCATCTACCACATTTCATTCATCTCGACTTCGATCCACCATTGTTACTCTGGTAAAAAAGAAAAAAAAGAAAAATCCACCTTTGTTACTTTCCATCAGGAACTACAAAAATGCCATTGGTAAGAAATTTATCTTTTCTTCCATCTTTGCACATGAGGAGAGAACTCATGTCATGCACACCTACGTAGGATATACCGATAACGAGAAAGTGAGTCTGATGTCGAAAACTGTTTGGAATTCCTGCTTTAGAAATCTTCCTTTTTCGATTCTAAAAATCCGCTTTCGTGCAAGGAATAGAAGACAACAAGGGAACGATGCAGGGAAGATAAATTAAGTGTTATTTACACAAGCGCATCTACACCGGCTTGCTCGATGTATAGTGACTACTGCTTGAAATGTTCTTGTCTGCCCGCAACCCAATTTTCTGGTTTCACTTTGTGGATGTTAATATACTTTGTGGATGCTAATATACTTTTCAATTGTTTAGATACTGGGGCCTTTCAATCCTTGGTTTTGAGCTTGATGTATACAAAGAGATTATTCATGCAATAACCACATTTGTCAGTGATGCTTAGACTCTTATTTCTTACATTTTTACACACCGAGTCGAATATAAAGAAAACTCCAACGAACGGTTGCTATCGCAGTGTAGTAATTAATAATCCTATCATATGTCATGTTTGGTTGAAGTATTATTTATCCCGCATCAGTAAAATCATCGTACATTTATTTCACATCAATCAAATATTTAATTATTTATGTTACATCAATCAAATCAATAATATAAACTTACAATATTATCCTTCATCTTCTTTTATTGTATATTTATTATTAATTTACAAACGTTAAGAATGTAATTTAACGTTTTATCCCAAATTTAATCAATCATATTATTTTTATCAAATATTATTCTCTATACAACTCAATCTTTTTATAATAACACCATTCATTTTTAGTCATATGCTACTATATCCCCCTCCGACGAGACAAATAGTGCCCTTGAACCTCCTTATTAATCCATATATCATTAGTAAGTTATTAGTAGTCACTCATTATCTTGAGTTCGATTTGCCATATAATTTATCAATTATTAATAATTTATATAAACAAAAAATATAAGCTATCAATATTAATATTAAATTATTAATAAAATAAAATTAATTAAATAAATATTTAATTATATGTATTTTATAATAATTATTTAATAATTATAATTATAAATAAAATAGATACGAATCTTGATGCCAATTATCAATTTCACAAACGAGAGAGAGAATTGATTGGTTGAAATAATATTCAAGAAAAGTTAACCCATCATAATTAGAGACTTTATAATAATGTCTAATTCGACATGACTCAAACCAATCAAAAGAAAAAATTAGACTCATGGTCAAATGCACCCTAAGTGATGGTAAAAAATGATCTGACTATTTTTTTTTTTAAAAAATAAATTTTATTTCTTTTTAAGCACAACATATGACCTTTGAGTAATCCGAAAAGAAGGAAACATACAAATGGTAGGGTCGAATAGGTTAATCGTCTTTGTTTTTCCTGAGCAACTTGTATTGTAAATAAAATGGGTTAGTTCACCTCCTGGAGATGAATTCCAAAAGTGATTTTTATTTTAATCTTCATATTTTTTCATGATCAATTCTTCGAAAGTTTTTGTTCTTTTTATCTTTCTGTCTCTTTATTATTTATATATATATATATTAAAGAATCATACTATTATTATTTAATATATAAATTTTAATAACTAAAAAATTTTCAAATCATAAATAATAGTTTATTAATAAATTAAATTTATATTGTTATTTAATAACAAATCATTAAATAATAATAATAGTAAATAATATATATAATATTTGATATATTAGAAGTAATAATAATATATAGTAATAAATAATATATATATTGTAGGACGGAGCGCTTGCTTACCAAAAGTTATAGCTGATTGTAACGATACAACTCCAATCTTTTAAACCGTATTGCAACTCAAGCATCACTGTTCGATCGTTCTACCTAGCAGGAGTAATTATTGCACTTCAACATACATATTATTTGATGTATTAAAAATGAGACGATGATCTCCGTCCCTAAACCGCCCGAAGGTCAATGTCAATTGCAAAACACAAGTTATTGGACGTTATTTAATATAAGTTAGAGGCAACTCTAGCCTGTGAGACGGACAAAAGATGTTACATTAATATATGTAATGCTCTTCCATTTGGATATATTTTTTTATAAAACAATGAAGATTCTGTACATGTCACCCTCTTTTATTCGCCACCCACAAAACTCCATGCATTTTCCCGGTTTCCATCGACAATTACAATGTCCCAGCCTACCAACCCTACCAACCAAGTGCATGTACACTATAAATTAATTTTAAATTTTTTATATAATTTCTGTTTATTTAAGTATAATTTGGAATGAACATGTTTTATTTGTTTCCCCAATATGTAAAAACACACAAACACCCAACCATATAACAATAATTAAACACATTAGAGACACTGTTTCCATCTATTTAATAGTTTGACTAAATTAACACTTCTTGAAATTTATAATTATTTACATTTTGCAAAGAAATGAGTTAACTTATCTTGACTTTCGAAATTGTTATATATATAATTGATACTGTGGGCACCTTGTGTGAGCATCTGTGTGGACATCTGGTGATGAGTGTCCACACAGGTGCTCATAAAAGATGTTAATAGTATCATTCATATATATATATATATATATCAGATATCCTGTACAACTAACTTTCTCATTTCCTTCATCGACTGTCACATAGCATCATGTGATTGGTCGAATTTATTAAATATATAAAAAAAAAGGTTGAACTTAAAATATTTGGTTTAATCAAATGATGACACGTGATAGTCGAAAATGAGATGGGAAGTTGGTTATGCAGGATATCGTATCCGTATATATATATATATATATATATATATATATATATTAACTCACTGAAAGTCATTGTCTGACTCGTACAATGATATAAAAGATGGTCATTGCCAACATGGGATAGCTGCTATGTGTATGTGAATGACCTCATAAATCTTGGGGAAAAGTCCCATGCCCCATCCGTCGAACTTGTAAGAATTTTTCACATGGATGGATTAATTATTCGTCAATAAATTAAGTTGGGACTGGGAACTGTGTGGTGTGACAGGCAATTGGAGTGCTCTTTTCCAACTTAACTTGAAGATAAATGTTTTGGTAGAATTTGTAAGAGTTTCCAATAAGTTATTACAACATTTTCGATCACCGTTTCTTTAATAGGACGCTACGAACAGATGTATAAAACACCTTACAAATATATGTTAGGGAGTCGGCTTATCTTTTTATGAAAGAAAACTATTTTTCATTCTCCCAAGGCCTGGTGAGTGGAAGAGATGTCATGTTTTGGAGCAAAATTGACGCTTTCCATGTTAGAAGAAGTCATGAGTTGAGGTGCTTAATGTTGGTGCTGTCCCATTTTACCTAAAGATCAGTCTTACCTTTATTCTAACGTCGGTTCTATCTCCAGCAAAGATAGTATTATCCGTTAAAATCTGAATCAAACGATAAAACATCAGTAACTTAACATACGAGAGTTTTACAGGAGATCATCTATCCAAATATATCTATTGTACACGTGCCTCAAATATATATATATATATATATATATGAGACACATTATTTAAATTGGCCATCTGCAGATTTTATCTTTCTTGGAAAACTTTTCGGAGCAGCCAAATTATGTAACTTTTGTTAATAAATAAAAGAGGAGGAAAATTTGCTATTTTTTTTCTTATTTTGTATGTCTATCTCTTTACAACTTTAGTGTTTATGTTATTAATTAAATTCAGTCATAAATTGTTATCTTCTCTTTTGGCAGACGTGGCACTGATGTGATATCAATATCAGACGTTTTGCTCTTGACGAAAGATGACTAAAATTGTCAAAAGTCGAAAATACAGTAATAAATTTGAAATTTGACAATGGATATGACAAAGATCGCTTAGATGCAAATATATTGAATTAAAGAAACAATAGTTTACTTAAAATTTCCTAAAGAAATACATAAATTGAAGACTAGTAACTTTACGCGCTCGCCGCTTTATCAAAAGTTATTGATGGTGGTAACGGTACAACTCCAATCTTTTAAATCGTATAGCAACACAAGCGTCACGGTTCGATCGCTCTACCTAATAGGGGCAATTATTACACCTCAACGAACTGTTTCTAGTTAACTATTGAGCCAAAAAAATTAAAAAAAGCCTTAAATGAATTTTACCAATTAAAGAAAAATTAGATTTCATAAACAAAATTTGAGTCCACCACTATAAATATGGCCTTTGGTTGAAAGAGGTTGGTGGAGAGAAAGGATTTCAAGTTTCAACTCTTCTATCTTTATAATCATTTCCTAATAGTAGAGTCAATATTGTTGGATAAATGGAGAGATTTCGCCAAATTTTTGTAGTCACCACTTTCATTCTAGCATTGGCCGTGCCTTCTTCTTCATCCACCACAAGGCATTTTACATTCAATGTAAGTCTCATACTTATATTTTGTTTCAAAAGTTCGATTTTAAATATAACGCAGTCGTCGCACTTGTACATTATAATGCATGAAACAAAGCATTTTGAGTCTATCTTGAACCAATCCGAAGCGCATATTCGAGTTTTTTTGGTCGAGAAAAATATATTTTCCAAGACGAATTCGACTTCTCGAGCATGATCGATGAACTGAATGATTCAGGTCGAATGGAAAAGTGTAACAAGACTTTGCACTACGAAGCCAGTGTTGACAATCAACGGGAAGTATCCAGGGCCGACTATTGATGTGAATGAAGGGGATAATGTGCAAGTCAAAGTCACTAACAAAGCTACCCCAAACACTACAATCCATTGGTGAGTTACACTAATTACACATATCATTCACTAATTACACATATCATTACAATTAAATGTAATCAAGCCTTTTGTTTTATTAAACGAAATCACTAGTTAATCATATCCCTATTTCGTTATTAACTAAAAATATACTTAATCATATATATATATATATATAAATGATATTATGGGCGTTCAGTGTGGGCACATGTGTGGGCACCTAACTAAAGCCCGGCACCGTTTTTTGGTTATATGGTACACCTAGCCAAAATACAGTATCGGGTTTTAGTTGGACGCCCATATAGGTATCCACACTGGACGCCCATGGTATCAAATATATATATAATTTTTGAAATTATTATTTGTCATTGGCATGTCGACTAGTAATAGATTCCCTAACATCATCACTGGGGCCATACCTATTCTAACATAAAAAGTCTGGTATAAAGGAATCATTCTGTCATTTATAATTGAAAATTATATATCTACGCACCTACTTGTGTAGATATAGATAAAAATTTTGGAAAAAGTAGCATAAAATTCACCCAATATAACATCACTAGTTAAAAATTAGGCATCTCGCTTTGACTTTTTAGTGATCTCGTAGGTTGTCAAAATTTTGTCTTTTTTTTTTTTTTAAAAAAAAATGCTATGGTGAAGAAGAACAAGAATAAGAAAAAGTCTATATTATTTTCATGATACTTCTAACTTCTCCCCTAGTCAACACACACATACACATTTATGTTGATGTTCCCTGAATTTAAATAGATTAGATTATATAACATTTAGTAACCAATTAGGTTGTGTGAATTGAATGAATAAATAATTGTATTCTCGAATAAATTGAAAATATATTATACATCTGTAATATTCTCGACACATGTAAATTTTGTTTTTGTCGACTAAAACATATATTATACATCTGTAATATTCTCAGGAATAAAGAATTGATCCATTATTCAAATTGCATGATTGTTGTCCATGTTATGGATTTTAAATTAAATTTAAAGAAAATTATATACTAAAGCAAAAAAATTAGTTAGTTATATTCAATACTCGAAGAATTAATTTTATGTGATGCTTGTAATATGGGGAATCTTCCAAATTGTACTTTTTTCCCCCTCTTCTATGATCTTTCTCCATCGATTTTTTTTTTATAATTAGGTTTTTAATGGTGTAATTAACAGACATCGAGGGACATCAAACTCTATCTTCCTTCTTTAGCTTTTTGTACATCGAAATTTTCCTATTAAGATTATAATGAGGCATATTGTTAGAGTGCAATAATTGTCCCTGTTAGGTAGTACGATCGAACTGTGACATTTGTGTTGCTATACGGTTTAAAAGATTGAAGTTGCATCGTTACCATTAGCTACAGCTTTTGGTAAAACTGTAAACGCTCGATCTTATACATATCCTTTGTTAGACCATCCAATCAAGGAAGACCAGACTAGCTTCAAGAACTTATAAGATCATAAAGAGTAACATACTAGATCACATACACTTATAACTTATAGGACTAGAAACGAAAACATCCTAGATCACACATATGATTTTCGCCATTCCCCGAACGAGAATATATATATATGGCAATGGCCGGCCTTTTTACGATGATGAGTTCAACAGGCACGGCGTGCGGCAGCTGCGGACGGGATGGGCGGACGGGCCGGCGTACATAACGCAATGCCCCATCAGGGCAGGCAGCACTTACACATACAACTTCACAGTTATCAACCAGAGGGGAACCCTTTGGTGGCACGCACACTTCTCCTGGCAACGTGCCTCTGTCCACGGAGCTTTCATCATTCGCCCCGCACCACGCATGCCTCTCCCTTTTCCCACACCAGTCCAACGAGATATCCCCATCATTTTCGGTAAATAATTAAAAGAACTTCACTTAAAAAGTTGTCTGATTAAGACTTTATTAATTAACTCACATGCATGCATTATTACATATATATATATCAGGTGAATGGTGGAATGGAGATATCGATGCAATCGAGAAGGAGATGATGTTATACGGCGGTGGACCTAATTCTTCGGATGCCTACACAATCAATGGCTTGCCAGGGCCCTTGTACCCTTGCTCCGCCAAAGGTAAACATGCCTCCATCATCATCTTTCACAAGTATACTCCCTACTTCCCACTCGTTCAGTTTTGTTTTTGTACATATGGAAATCTGAATTTATAAAACAGTTTCCTTTCGTACCTTATTAAATGGCCTAATTAAATACCATTAAATATGGGTGAATTGGTCAAGGAGTAGAAAAATTAATATTAAATAGGGAAATTGGAGCATATTCCCCAAATATTGTGGGGTATATATGATTTGGTCCATTATATAAGTCCTCTCCCTCGGTCCCTGCATACTTGTGCATATCACTCGATTTAAATCCTATATAGGCTAAGTGACATCTGACTTATATAGAAGTTAGACCCATACAATAAGCTGTACCTTTTACAAAAAAATTAGAAAATAGAAAGTAAGCTTAAATAAATGCGATGGAAGATTAATTAATAATGAACACATAATATATATAAACTATACTTTTTAAAAAATTATACTAATGTTTTCTAATCAGATTTGACAAAAAACTAATTAACCAAAAGTTCAGGTCAGAAGACCTCAAGACACATTTTGAAAATGAAATAAAATAAACGAGGAAATTATGGATATCAGTAAGTGCCACTGTGTGTTTTCTATTTGAAAATAGTCGTCTTCAATATCGTGTTGAAATACATAAAAAAAAAAGAGATATACAGTGGCTTTTAAACCATAACTTTCCCAAAAGGAGGAATTATATATATATGACTCTCACGTTTATATACCACAACCCAAAATATAGTAATAATTAAGCTAGTCATAATGTCATATATAACTTCCCTTTTTGTATTAAATTTGCTTTTCCAAACTTGCATTCATGCATCCTACTTCATTTATCTTTTCTATCATCATACTACAACTAGAGATATATATAAAATATGGTCACACTTTTGTTTAATTTTTTCTATGTAAACGTATTTGAAATTATGCATTACAGATACTTTCATACAGACAGTCGAACGTGGGAAAACCTACATGCTAAGGATCATAAATGCAGCTTTGAACGATGAACTCTTCTTCGCGGTGGCGAATCACAATTTAACGGTGGTCGAAATCGATGCGGTCTACACGAAACCGTTCACCACGTCCGCCATAATGATCACTCCGGGGCAAACCACCACCGTGCTGCTAACCGCCGATCAAGTCCCCGATTCTTCCGGCATGTTTGTCATGGCTGCTAGACCTTATCTCACCTCAGTTTTCCCATTCGATAACTCTACGACAGCTGGTTTCTTGAAATACAAAGACGAGTCTAACATTGATCCAAAGAAGAGTACAAGTGTAGAGAATATCCCATCTTATAACTTCACATTGCCTAGCAATCTCCCAGAAATGACAGATACCTCATTCGCCACGCAATTTTCGGACAAGCTCAGAAGCCTCGGATCATCTGTCTACCCATGCAACGTGCCGAAGAAGATCGACAAACGAGCTGTGATGACGATCAGCTTGAACCTTCAAGACTGCCCGATCAATGAGACATGCAAAGGGTATCTAAACAAGAAGTTCTACGCCTCGATCAACAACCAATCTTTCGTTCGTCCTTCGATGTCGATCCTCGAATCGCATTACCGCAAACTCAAGTCCGGGATCACTTTCGACTTCCCCGAAAAGCCACCCTATGTCTTCAACTACACCGGAGTAAACCCTGTGACAGAGAACATGAACACGGAGTTCGGGACAAAGGTGCTACAAGTTCCCTTCGGAACCCGACTCGAGATCGTGCTACAAGATACCAACTTCTTGAATCCGGAGAACCATCCTATACATGTTCATGGCCACAACTTCTTCGTTGTGGGAAGAGGGTTCGGGAATTTCGACGAGACAAAAGATCCTCAAGGGTATAACCTGGTGGATCCGCCGGAGAGGAACACGGTGGCAGTTCCGATGGGGGGATGGGCGGCGATTCGGGTTGTGGCGGATAATCCAGGAGTTTGGTTCATACATTGCCATCTTGAGGAACATACTACATGGGGTTTAGCTATGGGGCTCGTTGTTAAAAGTGGCAAGGAGCCGTTTCAATGCTTAGTGCCCCCTCCAAGTGATCTTCCAAGGTGTTGAAATTCAATCTTTATATTAACTTGAGATAATATTATATATATATATATATATATTTGAATATAATCCATAGATTGTCGTCATCATTTTAATTTCGTGGGATCCTTTTTTTGATAGATTAGTGTGGATTTCAACATTTTATTGAGGTAATTTTCTTTTTTTGGTGCATGTTAGTACTTATATTTTGCTGATGAGTGGTGACTAGCTAGTTTTTTCAAAATGTATAAACTACATTTTGACATTCAGAACTATAGAGGATTGGGTCATTTTCTTATTTAATGTGAATATAAAAAACATTGGCTTAAAAGATTAAGGGAGTGTTTGTAAACTCAATAGCAAGTGATCAGAATTCTCGATTATATTTAGAGATACAAAGACTCTCTAAATATATATTTCGAACGAAACAATGGAGAAAACAAAACATCCTTATTATTTAATAGATCGAAGCCATTGACCAACCTAATTAATTTGAAAAAAATTCGGTTTAAAAATTTTAAAAATATCGGCCGTTGATAAATGGTTAACCTATTTTGGAATTAACCGATTTAATTTAAATAGGTTCTTTTTCGGGTCATAAAAGAAAAAAAAATTGTTCAATTTGTAGAATGTTCACCCGGAAGTATACCAACGACATGAGAATAAAATTCAACGCAACAAAAACAGAATGGACCACTTTAGACATAATAATTGGAACGGTACAAAAAATGGACCATCGTAATTCTTAGCATCGAAAATTGGGCCATAAAAGAAGGATATTGACTCGATGCATCTCATTTTGAATTTGCACGCCATTTAATGTTTAGAATAAGGAAAGGTTAGCTAATAATACCTAACCCCAGTATAGATAGAGATATCCCTTGATTCATGCATGTTTAAATCGAGAGATATGTACAAGTATACAGCGGCTAATTCACAGAGCATACCTCCCATTTAAGCTAATTTTATTATACATGTACCGTCTGTAGTAATGTACGGATACGATTGAATATGATTAATAATAAATGATGTGTATAAAAACATTAAATTTGATAGACAAAAATATTTGAAGAGTATATGTTTGATTTGATGGATTAAATTTACGATAAAATATTAGCATATTTTTAACCCTTATAAAAATTCATAAATATAATAAAAAGAAGATGATGAAGAATAACATGATAATTTTATATTAATGATTTCGTTGATATAAGATATATAATTAAAAATTTGATTGATGTGAAATAAATATATAATGATTTGATTGATGCGAGATAAATAATGCTGCAACGGAACAAGAGATAAGATATGATTAAGACAAGATAATTCATATTATAGCGTCTATGTGTATCATATAATTTTTACATTACTCAACCAACATGGGATTACACTAATTAGTTTACCACAATTAATCACTTCAATAGAACCCAATAAAACGACCAACTACTTCCGTAATCACTTTATTCTAAAAATTTATTATGCATTCGGATGATTATGTAAGATTAGCTTTTATAATTAATATTCAAAACAAGATATATGTTATTTGTCATATATATATACTTTTTCATAAATCAAATCTCCAGACGAAACCACTAACTGTGAGCCATCACAAAAGTTCATCTTCCGGTACATGATTTTTTAGTAATATTTGGTGTTCGGAGTTTAATTTTTTTTTCAAAAAGTTCGTCTATGAATCCGAGACCAGATATGTAACGACCAACTTTTTTGAATTGAAAAGATAATAAACGAATTGAATGATACTCAAAGTTGTAGTTGGTCCAAATATAACTAATCAAATACTTTTTGTCTTGATCGGTCGGACATCTCTCGCAACTGCGCCTTAAACTGAAACAGCTCGACATAGATAAAAGTTAATTGACAATTAAAATTACAAATAGGTTCCAAAACTGTTATATTTATATTTGTGGAATTATGGATCCCAACTAGCAAGAGCATTATATGTTAGTTTATTATTTGATGTGGATAAAATTTGGGTGCATCTTTTTTCCACGAAAATAAAAATAGCAAACTTTATTTAAAGTCTACGTAATGAAATTTAGGCAATAAATTAAAACTAGTCAAGAAATAACAGAACCGAGCCAGATTTCAGAATTAGAGATTAGATGGTTGGCGCCACATTTCCCAACACAGCCTATCATTCGTCATCAAAACGGTCCATAGGTCACAATTTTTTCTATTTTGCCAACTAAATTACAATCTATATTCTCATAAATTGCTATTTGATTCACGAATATATTGATTTATTCGTGTTTTTAATAGACATACACGAATCTAAATATAAATCATAAAAGTTTTTTTTTTTGGAAAAAATAAGATGGGATTTCACCTTTTTCCGCAAAAAAGAATCAACTTTCTAAAATTTAAATGGTCGATATGCCTATGTACAATCAGGATATGATTACTGGTCATATTATGTACCGTAAATAATATTTTTAAACCCCTTCTAGATTTTCAGTTTTGGTTCTTTTTAAAAATAATCAATATTTGTTATCTTGTTGTCATAAATTATTATTTTAAATCCTTTAACTTTGTATGTTTTTGTCACTTTTAAGTCTTGTAATTTATGTATTTTTTTCATTCCTCCTATAATTTATATATAATTCAAAAGGAAAAAAGCCAAAAGTTAAGAATAAATATAAGATAGAGGACAAATAGAAAAACCATCGTACAATATCAAAAATGAAAAACGATAATATAAATTCATTTTCTAACAGAACAAAAAATAAAAAGTATTCAAATTACGGGACCAAAATGTATTTTCTCTTATCACTATCAAGTACTAGCAAACTATGATATTTGACAATTTCACAATCTTCTGGCCTTATATTTGAGGTATTAGTTATAGTTTAAAAGATTAATAATAATATTATTATTATCGACTATAGCTTAAATGATCAGATTTGTATCATTATTATCGACTATAAGTTTTTCTTTCGACAAATTATGAGTAAATATGATTAAAGGACAATCAATAGATTTAGTCAACAGAAAACATGCATTATTATAATCTGAATTTTTTTTTACTTATCCATTCTCTCTTTAGTTACAATATCTGAATGTCATCAATATTCATACATGTACCAAATCAATCCATTGGTAGAGATAGGCGATACATTGTACCAGATTAGTATGGACCCGAATATATAGCCTATAAATACAAGCCTCACACTTGACACTCTACTCACACAACACAGATGATCCGGAAAACTTGTGTCCTTTGGTTTCTTCTATCTACTGTGGCTCGGTCCTGCTTCGGGGACATGGTCCCCGACGGCGCCAGCCTCGACCTTGGCGGGCTCAGCCGGAGCAGCTTCGCCAAGGGATTCGTGTTCGGGACTGCCGGGTCGGCCTACCAAGTCGAAGGCATGGCCAGTAAAGATGGCCGAGGACCCAGCATCTGGGATACTTTCATTAAAGCTCCAGGTGATCACTTCATGTTACTCGACCTAATATCTTATTTCAGACTTGATGGTTGACATTAAAGAAGAGTCGACTGTCAATATCATATAGTTTTTCAATATTACTATGAACCTTAACATCTTGTTTCAAACTTTGAGATTGGACCAAAGAAGAGCCAAATGTCAATAACTTTGAGATTTGATTCTTTTTTCTCTTTTAACAGGACGAGAGCCTAATAATGCTTCGGGGGAGGTGTCGGTGGATCAGTATCACAAGTACAAAGTGAGTTGCTTTATTGCATTTAAATTTTGAATGTTTACTTGCTTTCAAATATACATATATATATATAAATAATATGGTGGACGTCCGGCATCGGGTTTCTTCGTATTTTGCGTGAGCGTCCAAAACATGAAGAAACACGGTGCCGTGTTTCTTTGGTAGTCCACACCGGTGCTCACGGCATCAAAATTCTATATATATAAAATTCTAGTTGAGCGTAGTTACAAATTTTTAGGATTTGTGAGGATATTATTTTGGAAAGTGACAATTATTTGTGACTAGTGGTAGGGTACGTACTGTCATCGAATTGAATTGACTCTTTCGCGTGCATGTGGACCTACGAAATTAAAGATACTTCAGAAATATAATAAAATCCATTCGACGTTTGAGTACTAATGTATAGATTTTAAATAATATTAATGATTACTAAACCTATGCCCATATTATGACGCAATTTTCTGTTTAAAAAAATTTACAGGTTATATTAAAATTACGTTCACAAACAATTAAATTTTTATTGTAATTTTTTCTTTTAATGGATTTGATGAAGAAAATATTCCGGGTTTTTAATATTTTAGTTCGGATTAAAATTTCAAATTTGACAATTGTAGCATCAATTTTTTTACAAGGTAGCATGAACAGAAATATTCGTTCCTATACACAGGAGGACATTGATCTCATGGCTCGGCTCAACTTTGATGCCTACCGCTTTTCCATTTCATGGTCAAGAATATTCCCAGGTCATATACATATAGCTGCAGCTCTTGTCAATAAATTCGATCTCATTGACATATATACATATATAAATATATATATATAAGCCCGATATTGTGGGCGCCCACAATGGGCGCCTGTATGGGCGTCTGGAAATGCTCAGCCGAACATCTTAGCAATTTCATCAGATGTTTGGCTGAGCATCTCCAGGCGCCCACGCAGACGCCCATTGTGAGCACATTATCAAGTTTTTATATATATATATATAAGGAAATGATACTGTTGGCATCATGTGGTCACCTGGGTGACGTGGCAGCACATATATATATATATATATATATACTGGCAGAGTAAACAAGTTGGGAGTAGATTACTATAACAGGTTGATAGACTATATGCTCCAAAAAGGTGAAATAAACAAACTTCATAGTTTAATGCAAATGAAAATGCGTTATGTTTGATATTCATGTTAAAATTTTACAGGTATCACACCATATGCTAATCTTAATCATTATGATCTTCCACAAGCACTTGAGGATAGGTACAAGGGGTGGTTGGGACGTCAAGTAGTGTAAGTATAGCCGTAACCATTGTTTTGAATCCCCTCGACGGATATATAAGGAACTCTCATTGATTGATGTTGTCCATACTTGACAGGAAAGATTTTGCTGATTATGCGGACTTCTGTTTCAAGACGTTTGGTGATCGAGTCAAGAATTGGCAGACATTCAATGAGCCTCGGGTGGTGGCCGCTCTCGGGTATGATAACGGGTTTTTCGCGCCCGGAAGGTGCTCGAAAGCGTTTGGAAACTGCACGGAGGGTGACTCGGCTACCGAGCCTTATATTGTTGCTCATAATCTGATATTGTCTCATGGAGCCGCGGCTCAGAGATACCGTGAGAAGTATCAAGTAACATATGCACCATTGCTTTGTCTGTTTATTGCTTAATGTTCATTTGGTGAAAGAAAGCATTAGCATATTTTGTATGCAATTGCAGAAACTACAGAAGGGGAGGATTGGGATTCTGTTGGATTTTGTATGGTATGAACCTCTTACAAGATCAAAGGCAGACAATTATGCTGCTCAAAGGGCAAGGGACTTTCATATTGGATGGTATTATCTCGGCTAGATATCGAATTTCCCTCTGTTTTCATGATTTACCAGGAACACAGCCCTTTTCAAACTATAGTTGGATTGTTTCAAATGGCATGCTTAGACCAGTGTTTAATGCTTCATCCCTTCTTTATAGGTTCTTGCATCCTCTGGTGTATGGTGAGTATCCGAAAACAATGCAAAACATTGTCGGGAAAAGGCTTCCGAAATTCACAAGGGAAGAGGTGTATATGGTAAAGGGATCATTCGACTTCGTTGGCATAAATCAGTACACCGCGTACTACATGTATGACCCTCACCAGACGAATCCTAAGAACTTAGGCTACCAGCAAGACTGGAACGTTGGATTTGCTTGTGAGAAACTCGTTTTTCGCGTCTTTTCACTTACAACTTGAATACTTCATCATGAAGTCAACTAACTTCCAAGTATTTGACAGATGAACGCCATGGAGTGCCAATTGGCCCTAGGGTAGGTTTCTCATGAACAAAGACTAATACGTTCTTGAGCGAATTATACGGTCTCAACAGCTGGTTTGAATGTACATGTGCAGGCACACTCATACTGGCTCTACATTGTGCCATGGGGTCTATACAAAGCCGTGACTTACGTCAAAGAACACTATGGGAATCCTACAATGATTCTGGCCGAAAATGGTACAAAGATAAATGAGTTGATTTCATGTAGCTAACATAATTGTTGATACTCAGCTAAGTTAACTCGATTTGGATTCCTTAGGGATGGATCAACCAGGTGAAGTGACCCTTCCCAAGGCCTTAAACGACAAGATAAGGATCGACTACTACAGGAGCTATCTAGCTCAACTGAAGAAGGCAATTCAAGATGGAGCCAACGTTATAGGCTACTTCCAGTGGACATTGCTCGACAACTTCGAATGGAGATTAGGATACACCTCTCGGTTTGGGATTGTGTACGTCGATTTTAAGACACTGAAGAGATATCCCAAGTTGTCTGCTTACTGGTTTCAGAGGCTTCTGAGGAGGAGCAAGTAGATTATGAAGCAGAATCAGTTATCAGCTATCTGCATGACAATAAGCTTTTTTAGGAAACCATGTTTTGTTTCTGCTTAACTGTCCTTTTGAGTTTGGGATGGTGTGTTAGAGAAATAAATGAGTTATCTCCAAACTTGTTATGAGCATTTGTGTTTGTTACTCAATCAAACAGCTTCTTCAATAGTTCGAAATACTTCTTATTATTTATTTCTCCGTCACCGATTTTTCCCATATGAAATTCGATGAAGTTTTACTAGGGGTATAAACGAATCGAACATGTTCACGAGCTTTTTGAGTTCGAGTCGAATGCAAACATGTTCGAATGTTATTCGTGCCGAACTAGTTCTAAATTATATTTTCACAGGCCGCTCATGAGACTTAATATTTTACGAAAATAATATACCTATAAAATTTGAGCATTTTGAATACTTGTTTTTTAGAAATAGTTAGAATAATTTGTGAACGAATTCGAAACTTTCGAGCAACACTCGTGCTATTGGATTTAAGTAATTATATGGAGCTTTGTGTCTTAATTTAAAAAATTATAGTGTGTATATCTTAGAAGGTCGATTATAATATCTTAACCATGTCACGAGCCAGTCTCTTTGTAAGTCTGGCTATTAGCGCCTAGCCCAAGTCTCCCAGTCTGGCTATTAGCGCCTAACCCAAGTCTCCCAGAGCCACAGAGCTTTCAGGTCTGAGTGCCAATTAGAGTTTTATTATAAACTGAATTATTTGATTGTACTGATCCAGTTATGTATGTATCTGTGTGTCGAACGTATATTAGATTCTATAAATGATAACGGGGTGGCGTGAATGGACTTATTTGAAGGATGAGATATAATTTAAAGTAACTATGTGTAAAATTTTAATTTAATTGATTGAAAAAATCAATCTTCGTTTCCAAAACACATACATGGGACATAGTTTTGTTTTAGAAAACACCGTTAGATGATGACGGGATCAGACAAATACAGTATATCACTAATTAGATAGTACAATTATTGGAATTGACTATACCAAGACCTCCGCAATAGAACAAGATAACTTTGCCAACACAGGTAAGCTAAGAATAACTAAATTTAACAAAACATTAATTGTTTTCTATTTTCAAATGTTAAACATGAACAATTTATGATTTAATTTTTCATTTCATTTTATATAAATAGCAAGTTCCAAATTCGATAATATTTTGATAACAGGGAACTATGATAACTACTTTCTTGATACGGTAGTACGATTATGAAACTATCTTCCGAATTGTAATTTTTGGTGTTATAACACTCAATAAATAGTAAATTATCACCGTATTTCAATATTGACAAATCTTAATTATCATGTGGAAGGACAGTTTTGGAAATAAAGCGTACAGCTGTCGAGGATTAGTGCAATCCTGCAGACAACTCTTTGGTAAGTCAACTCCTGAATCAACACTTTGATTTTGGGCACTGAGATATCAGCAATGGCTGCTTATGCATCAATGCTCTCTCTCGGACATATTCTTGACCAGTTATTGGAACACCCACCGCGCCAAAGGGATGTTTTTGACAGAGCCCAGATCGGATCTCTTCTAGAAATTATCACTTTTTTGCGAGATTTTCTTGAAGATTATTCGCTGATAAGGGGGGATGAGATGCAAGGATTGGAGGGAAAAATCTCAAGATCCGCATATGCAGCAGAAGATATCATCGAAAGTCGTGTGGTGGATCAAATTCTTGAAGATTCTGAAGCTGAAAGTGAGAGTAGCTCCACTCTCTTCTGTCAAGATTTGCAAAAAGTGAGAGAAGAATTTGATTGTTTGAAGAAAGATGTGATGAAGCTTAAGGAAAGTGGTCGAGGGGTACAAATCACGGAGCAGCCAAAAAAATATGCCACTGTTGGTTCTTTCATAGGAGGTGCTTCCGATAGCAAGAATACTATGGTGGGATTTGATGAAGATTTGGATCAAATGATAGACACACTCACTGGGGACAATCAAATCTCCAGATTCTGTCGGTAGTCGGGATGGGAGGCATAGGCAAGACTACCCTCGCAAGACATATTTTCAGCAATCCCTTGATTGTGAACCACTTTGATCTTCAGGCTTGGGTTACAATATCTCAACAATATAGTGTGCACGAAATCCTCTTAGGCCTAATAAAGGATACTAAAGTTGTTGAAGGGGAAGGTGAACAACTCACTGGGCTCAATGAGGATGAATTAGGATTACGTCTGCATAAGATTTTGTTTGGTAGAAGATATTTGATTGTAATGGATGACATGTGGAGTATCGAGGTTTGGAATGTCATAAAGAGGTTTTTCCCGGATAATAACAATGGTTGTCGGATCTTGGTGACGACGAGACTATCAAATGTGGCTGATGATTTTCACTCATGTACCCCTCATCGGCTACCTTTGCTAGATGAGGTTCAAAGTTGGAGTTTGTTTTGTAATAAGGTGTTTGGAAAATCAGAAAGTTGCCCTCTTGAGTTGGAGGAAATAGGAAAGACAATTGGGAGAAATTGTAGAGGACTTCCTCTAGCCATTGCCATTATTAGTGGACTTCTTGCAAAGTCTAGTCGAACAGTTGAGTACTGGGAATCTGTTGCTAATGATACATATGATGCATTAAATATAGGAGGCCGGGGATTCTGTTTTGAGATACTATCTCTAAGTTACAGGCAGTTACCAGTTCATCTAAAGCCATGTTTCCTTTATATGGCGATATTTCCGGAAGATAGTAACATTAGAGTTTCAATGCTTGTTAAACTTTTGGTAGCGGAGGGGATTGTCAAGCCAATAAGATATAGAAGTTTGGAGGAAGTTGCAGAGGACAATTTAAAAGATCTAATAGATAGAAATCTCATTCAGGTTCATGATTACGGGTCTAGAAACAACATAAAAAGTTGCACCATCCATGATCTCTTGAGAGAACTATGCCTCAAGGAAGCTCAAAAGGAGAAATTTCTGTGTGTGGCTATGATCCATAGCCTCAACCGTCATCCCAGAAGCATCAGTGATATGCGTCGTCTTATCATTCAACGAACCTCCGACGAAGAGGAGTTTCAACAAGAGGTGTTTGATGCCATGAGTTCAGCATCATGTGCCCGTTCGTTAATATGTCGTGACTCGGGATACAGACCTATAAAGCTGCCTGTTCGTTCTAGACTGCTAAGAGTACTCAGCATAGGAAGTATCTACCCCCTTGAAGAAATTCTGCAACAAGTTAACTTAAGATGCATCCATTCCAGGGTCGGAGATGAGTTGAATATTTTTGAATCTCTATCCTTGCCATGGAATCTGCAAACTGTTAACTTTGGTGGTACTTGGAGTTTGAGACCAATAATTCTACCAACTGAAATATGGGAAATGCCTCATCTCAGGCATCTAAAAACGGGAGTAAGAGACTTTTATTTGCCTGATCCTCCGAGCACCAACAGCAAAAATGGCAGGAGAGATATTTTTGAGCTGAAAAACCTGCAAACACTTTCTACTATAAGGGATTTCAGGTGTACGGATGAGGTTTTTCGTAGGATCCCAAACTTAAAAAAACTGGGACTTACTTACAGGCGATTCTCCGGAGGCTGGGATTACTACGAAGTGTACAATCTTGCACATTTGCATAATCTCGAATCATTTACCTTACGAAATTGGGAAGAACTGCCACAAAATTTCTGTTTCCCTCGTTCTCTCAAGAAGTTGACTCTGATAGAGAGCAGAATGCCTTGGGAATATTTGACGGTGGTTGGCTCACTGCCTCATCTTGAAGCTCTCCATCTGATGTATTGCGCTGACATGGGACGTGAGTGGAATCCTGTGGAAGGACAGTTCCTAAAATTGAAGTCCTTAAGAATTAGTCGTACAAATCTTGAGGAATGGATAGCAGACAGCTCTCACTTTCCAAACCTTGAGAAACTTCAACTATACTCGCTAAAAGGCTTGAAGGAAATCCCATATGGTATTGGAGAAATTGGAACACTTAGATCAATTTCATTGTTGGGGTGTAGTTCATCAGCCAATGCTTCTGCAGAGAAGATACAAGAGGAACAGCAACAACTTGGAAATTCTGACCTTCGGGTCCGCGTTGAAAAATAACAAAAAAAAATTCAGGTTTGTAGTGTATTTTTGATATTATGAATCACTCCAAACAAAAAAAAGAATTTTTTAATTTTTATTACAAATATTTTAATTAGTTTTTATATATTCATTATAAATATCTATACTTTCTAAAGTTCAAGATTTATATATATGGTTTCAAAATAAATCTTTGAGAAATAGATACCTTAATTGCTAGTATTCTAACACAAACACTCTAATTAGACATGGTCAAAAGTCAATTTTATAAGACGCTTTTTCAACTCGAGTCAAGTTAATAAAAATCTTACTCTTATGTCAAAAATATTATTCTTCATTATAGTTATGGAACAAGTCAATCATATTCGTGTGATGATCTTATGGATGACCTAACAAATTTTAATTTTATATTATCAATTTTTATTCTAACGACATTGTATATATAATTATACAAATAAGCAGTAGAGGAAATCATAATAAGATGATGGTGTTTTACAAGATATATATATGTTTATAAATTATAGATTATTGATGTAGGTTCGTAAATACACTTGTTATATGACATTTGTTTAATCACATGTATGTCAAGATTGAAACGTATTATTTTTTAAGAAATAAACTAGAAATAGAATAATAAGTCCAAAAATTGTAAACTGAATCAAATTGATAATGGTGACTGTAGGCACAAAATTTTTTTTTTTTTGGTTTATTTACAAGTTTAAGATATTTATAAAAATATCATTATTGAAAAATCATTTACTAGCCTTTCAGATAGAGGTCTAAGTGTGTAATCATAACTGTACGGCGAGTTAATGTAAAATCCGACGAGAATTCAAATGCAGAATGGTTATAGGAGCCAATAGCCTTTTCTCTCTTGTTTTTTTCCTCATGGTTCGATATTCTGTTATCCTAGAAACACAGAGAAACCATGTCAATTCACTCCAAACTTATGATTAAAATTTATTACGATGACGATGATACCGTCTACGATGACGATGATACCATATAAGACGTGTAGATATGGTCTCACAAAGGAAGAGTTGCATCAAAAGCTTTAGACGCAACTCTTCCTTTCAAAAAACTGTATCCGATATCTTGAAGCATAAGAGGAGCATACAAAAATCCCGGAAAAGTTTTTCCTTAAGTGTAGACAGGGGCAGGTTTTCCTAGGATGGGGTGCCACAGATGATTTTGTTTTGTTTTTAATTTGTGTTTTCTTTTTTGAGGTGGGGTGGTGACTATATTTGGAAATCAAACTTCACATTCTAAAAATTAATACATAAAATTTGAAGTGTGCATTATGTTGGATACTCATATCGCATTGATATTAATTCCTTTGGCAACTATGACAAATTTTTGCTAATTCATGTGCATTTTCCAGACTGTCAACGACCACGACACGTTCAGCATGGATGACAAAATGGGAGACGCAGAATTTAATATTCGACCATACATAGAGGCCTTGAAGATGAATCTCTCGGGCCTTCCGAGTGGAACCATTATCTCAAAGATAAAGCCATCCAGGTCCAATTGCCTCGCTAAAGAGAGTTCCGGGATCTGGAAAGAAGGGAAAGTGGTGCAAGATTTGTGCCTAAAATTGAGAAACATTGAGTGTGGTGAAGTCAAACTTCAACTCCAATGGATTGATCTTCCTGGAGCTAAAGGTTTATCATTATGGACTCCATGTTTGGTGTTGTTCGAACCATTCGGTTAGGTGTTTTCAACTGGGATATTAGCCAACTCTGTGCTCATGTTTTGTTCTGTAATGAGACTTTTTTTCTATCGTTTGAATCTTGTAAGTTGATCCCTTGGGCTCTAGGCCATTTTTGTGTAACGGCGGTTTAGCAAATGGGAATGTGATAACTTCTGGCTTTTTTGTTGTTATCAATATTATTATGTTTCATGGGCGATTAACTTCTGGTTTTTGTTAATATCAAGAAAGACAAAGCTGAATATTCTTTAATAGTTCATCCATGATATGTAGTCCTTTAGGTTCAAGTTCAGACAGTGATGTTGGGATCACTATGTAACTGCAAATTATGCATATAATGTAGATTATAAAACTCTTTTTAGCCAATGCCTCTTATTTCAGTTTTCTAGGAAAACCAAGTCGTCATAAATATTCAAAGTCTTAGGCGCCCTGAGAAATTTCGCTTAGGTCGGTCATCCATAATTTCTCCAGTCAAGCACAATTAACATTTAGGTGATGAGCTATAAAAAAAAATGTGTCTCGTTGTTACCAATTAAAGTTGATACACAGTCTCATAACTGTCCAATTATGGATTCCCTCTCACTCTGACGTAGGATCGGTTCATTTATGTTCCCCTTTGCCCAGAGATTTTCCAAGAGTAGCTCATTGCCCATGAGCTCATTGTCCATGCGGTTATCTCGTGGCAATTTTGGTAAAATTATATGATTGGTAGTTGCAACTTGCAAGTTCTCGTGTGCTAGATCGTTGTTTGCTAAGAAATACGAACTCATGACAAAGTTGACGGAATTTGATATGATTAAATAGAGTTGTGATTATTAAAGCAAATGGTAGGAATGGAATAGTAATCGATAAATAATAAATTTTTTGAGGTGATTGATTAAATTTGATATTACTTTGTGATTACATTTTTATCTATTTAATAAATCAGTTAGACTGATAAAGTAAATATTTAAGCATTTTATTGTCATTTCTACTCATGAATTGATTGGTTTATGATAAATAATGATTATAGAAAATTTGAGATGAACATGTGATTCGATGGGATAATTTAACCCTCATCCCACCAAATAAATACACCCTTAATTTAAAGTTATATTTGAATAGGGCCATCAGGAACACTGAATCCCTGAGACTCTTAGTCCTGCTATCTGCATAAATGTTGTGCTTGGAGAAACATTAGTCTGCTTCTAGTTGTGATAGGAGCATCATTTTCCTTTTTGCAGACATAAGGAAGATTTTCCCTTTTGAACTTTTTCATTTAGGTGGTGATGAGGTTCATACAGGTAAACACAGTACTTTTATTTGAACTGTACTTCAAGTTCTTCAGGCATACTCATGGTGCTTTCATATAGTTTGTTTCCCAGTGTACAAAAATCTTACATACATTATTGAACCCCTATCTGGTTTGCGATTCATTTGTAGTTTTGATTACAATTTTCGGATATTTATTTGGGCTTATTAAGCTATAAAAAAGAAAAAGAAAATGATGATAGTGAAGAGTATTGAAAAATTAGAGAATAACAAGGCATCAATAAGAAATTTATTCTTATTTATATACTATGTGTTTTTTTGAATTTTTATTACAAATATTTTATTTAGTTTCTATGTATTCATTAGAAATATCTATACTTTTTGTTCAAGATTTATGTATATAGAAATTTATAGTTTCAAAATTAATCGTTGAAACATAGAAACCGTAATTGCTAGTAAAAACTCTAACACGAAAATTCTAACCGTAATGCTAGTAAAAATTCTAACACAAAAACTCTAATTATACTTGGTCAAAAGTCAAATTTTTATAAGACGCTTTCTCAACCCGAGTCAAGTTATTAAAAATCTTACTCTTATATCAAAAATATTATTCTTCGTTGTAGTTATGGAACATGTCAAATCATATTCGTGCGGTGATCTTAGAGAAGGCCTAACAAATTTTAATTTATATTATCATTTTTTATTCTATCGAAATTATATATATAATTATACAAATCTTGTATTGAATAAATAGTAGAGGAAATTATTATAAGCTGGTGGTGTTTTACAAGATATATGTTTATAGATTATTGATTTCAGTTTGTAAATACTCTTGTTATATGACATTTGTTCAACCATATGAACTTCATATGTAATATCGAACATCATGGTTCGATATTATGTTATCCTAGAAAAAGAGAAACTTATGATTAAACTTTGCTACGACGATGATACCATGGAAGACGTGTAGATATGGTCTCACAGTCTATACATGTCCATCACTGTTGTACTATCGGTCACGATAGAATCTCATTTTCCGGCTTCGTATATGGACCATATCATACGACAAGTAGATTTTTTAAGTGTCAAATAGATGAGCAATATTAAATGTCTTTATAGATTACATTTTTTGATATGGATTAAAAAATGTCCCCCTCAAGGGTTGTCGCCTCTTGACTTCTTACAAAGGTCATGACTCGTGACCATCTGTGTCATATCCAACCCATAACTCTATTTTGGTGCAATTTCTACATTAAAATGGTACATTTTTTGCTCAAATACACATTCATATCTGATGCCCCCCATTAGTAGCCCGGGACCCGAGGACTAAGCACCAACTCTACCTACGTCACCAAGGGCGAAAGCAATCAAGAAGCGCGCGAAGAGCTCGGACGTCGGGACTGACGTCGAGGCCTCTCCCGAGGACCGCAACCCGATGTGTTAAAGTACTTCCGCAAAAGGCGGAGAACGTGGGTCGTGTTATACGGGAGACGTGCGCACGATCTCACCCACGTCTCGACAGAACGTGCCCACGAGACGATTCATCTGCCTAGCCCCTCTATAAATACCCCCCAGGTTTGCTCTTTGATTTTATTCATTCACTCTCTATGGTATACTTTCGCACACAGTATATATTCTCGTTTTACTCTCGTACACGGCTGACTTAAGCATCGGAGGGGCTTCGCCGGACACATCTCCGGCGCCCTTTGACAAGTGTTCGCTGCTTGCAGGAATACCACGTGTTCTCCAATTCCCGACGCCCGACGTTCCCGAGGTCCTCGACGTGGTAGCAGCTCGTCGGCTGATCTATTTGGCTACATCAATTGGCGCCGTCTGTGGGAAAGAAGAAGAAGATACAAGATGCCACCCAAGAGGACTAGAACTCAGCGTAGTGGGGAGAACAGTAACACAGAAAGTACCGCACCAGGGTCGGAGAGCACTACTCTTACCCCCGCTCAGACTACGCACAAGCCCGCCCAGCTCCGCACATAAGCCCAGTTCCGCACTGGCAAACTCGCGTAGCTCTTCTACGCAAAAGCCCGACCAGCTCGGCACATAAGCCCAGTTCCGCACTGGCAAACTCGCAAAAGCCCGACCAGCTCGGCACATAAGCCCAGTTCCGCACTGGCAAAGTCGCGTAGCTCTTCTACGCAAACATGTAAGCCTGACTAGCTCGGCACATAAGCCCAGTTCCGCACTGGCAAAGTCGCGTAGCTCTTCTACGCAAACATGTAAGCCTGACTAGCTCGGCACATAAGCCCAGTTCCGCACTGGCAAAGTCGCGTAGCTCTTCTACGCGAACATATAAGCCCGACCAGCTCGGCACTCACGATCATTCACAAGCATCCTCACGCAAATAGGAAGAACTTGCCCGAAGCCTAGTAAACGAACGCATGGTAAAGACAAGAGCTTCGCCTAAGCTCGGGCTCTCGCCCCTTTATGATAACGGAATAAAAACCAGCACTTGGCAATTTTTGCTCACCAACCGGAGCTCAGATTATTCGCACAGAAACTCGAGTTACTTCGTATCATTCCGAGCTCGAGTCGATGAACAGCTCGAATCGTGCTGCTCGGCTGTTAAGTTACTTATGTTCGATTAATAGCTCGGGTTACATTATTTGATTTTAAGCTCGGAACGCTTCGGACGATTGCACATGATTATTCGACACTTGTTTGATTTTAACTATGGCCCCTCGCGTCGGAGCCCTGTCTCATTGTGATAACTTGCTTCGTGTTCGATAAACAAAGTACGAGGAAAAAGAGATGGGGAAATGTGGCATTTCATTTATAGAAAATATGTGAAGTACAACAAAAAGAAAATTAAGAAAGAGGGGAGCTCGGGGGAGTCGCCTCGGAGCCAACCGCTCCCTCTTCTTCCTCCTCGTCCTCTCCCTCTTCCTGGGCGGCCTCCTCATCAGTCATCTCGGCGATGGCCTATTGTACATTAAGGAAAGGGGCTGGATGTTCGTCCTCGGAATAACCATTAGCCCTCCATTGGGCCACGCAGCCGAGGAAGCCGTTCTTAAAGAAACCCCCCGCTTTCTTCCCCAGAAGGGTGTCGAACTCGGAAGACTTCAAGAACTCCTCCCTTCCCTCGAGCTTCAAGCGCTCAGCGTCCCGAGCCGCCCGAGACTTGACGTCCTCGAGAGGTAGAATTTCCCCGGTCCTAACCTCTTGATTTGCACTAATTGCATGAGGACGTAGGGGATTAAAGGGAGCCTGTGGTAGCTGAGGAGGACGGCCAGAGCCAGCAAAAAGCTATATGAGTTCGGAGCTAGCTGGCTCGGGCTCAGAGAAATGTGGCGGCAGAAGGCAGCAATGAACCTCGGGATTGGAAACCTGAGGCCCATCTCTATTTGGTTCATATAAAAAGTATGAAACCCCGGCGGGGGACGATGAGCCCTCTCGTCGGGGTGGGGGATAACTACCTCGAATTTACCCATCGTTCCCCCCTTTTCCTTGACGATGGATATATCGGATAGCCTTAAAGTCGAAGCTTTCTCCTCGTACCAAGGGGTAGTCGGGAGCTCACCAGGCTCGGGAAGCCATGGTTCCCCCGCCTGGATTATGGGAGAGGCACTATCTATAGACTCGGCGGTGCTACCCACTAGACTAGTGGAGGGGGAAGACATCGTGCAAAGATAGCTAGAACTTACAGAGAAAGTTGGAGGTCGGGAAGCAACCAGCATAGATATAAAGCACTTAGCGAACCGAGTTGAACATATCAAATCCCAGTTCTGCACGTGGGAAACATGATGAGGAAATATTTTGAGAATTTCTCAATTAATTAATTATCTCAAACAATAGATGATTTGACCATGGTTCCATGGCTCTGTAATCCGACAATCGGGTCAAATTTAATAATAAGGTCTCTGATGCCCCATTAGTAGCTCGGGACCCGAGGACTAAGCACCAACTCTACCTACGTCACCAAGGGCGAAAGCAATCAAGAAGCGCGCGAAGAGCTCGGACGTCGGGACTGACGTCGAGGCCTCTCCCGAGGACCGCAACCCGATGTGTTAAAGTACTTCCGCAAAAGGCGGAGAACGTGGGTCGTGTTATACGGGAGACGTGCGCACGATCTCACCCACGTCTCGACAGAACGTGCCCACGAGACGATTCATCTGCCTAGCCCCTCTATAAATACCCCCCAGGTTTGCTCTTTGATTTTATTCATTCACTCTCTATGGTATACTTTCGCACACAGTATATATTCTCGTTTTACTCTCGTACACGGCTGACTTAAGCATCGGAGGGGCTTCACCGGACACATCTCCGGCGCCCTTTGACAAGTGTTCGTTGCTTGCAGGAATACCACGTGTTCTCCAATTCCCGACGCCCGACGTTCCCGAGGTCCTCGACGTGGTAGCAGCTCGTCGGCTGATCTATTTGGCTACATCAATATCCAACACATTTACTTAAATCTTATACCAAAAGGTAATTCATCAGCAAATGCTTCCCCAGATAAGATACAAGAGGAACAACAACTTGGAAATTCTGACCTTCAGGTCAGAATCGGATCTCTGTAGCATATTCCCCATCTAGCCATGCCAGCAGCCAAATAGTCTTTTGGAGTTGGGAAAAGAGTGGTAAATCTTTTATTTGTGCTTGGCGTTTTCACACCTTTGGACACGGAGGAATTTGAAAGCTTCTCTTTTTAACATAATTTTTGGAATTATTTATTTCTCACGAATGTTGTGTTTGAGGTTAATTTGTAGTTCTGATTGCAACTTCCGGGTATTTTTGTTGGGGCTTATTAAGTTATTAAAGAAAAAGATGATGATAGTTAAGAATATTGAAAATTTTAGGTGATAATAAAGGTGGACTAGCGTCAATTTTTATAAAGAAGAAAATCATTCTTATTTATATGCATGATTTTTTAGAATTCTTGATTTTTTATTACAAATATTTTATTTAGTTTTTATGTATTGATTCTAAATATTTATATACTCTCCAAAGTTCAATATAGAAATTTATAGTTTCCAAATAACTCGTTGAAAAATAGAAACTGTATCTGCTAGTAAAATCCTAACTAAATACTCTAATTGAACTTGGTTAAAAGTCAGTTATGTAAGACTGTTCTTCAACCTAAGCCAAGTTATTAAAAATTACTTTTATATAAAAGGTATTATTTTTTATTGGTTATGGAACGAGTCAAACTATAATCTTATAGAAGACCTGACAAATTCTAAATCTTATAACATGAAGTATCTCAAGATTGAAACATTTGATAGTATTATTCTTGAAGAAATATTGCCGAACTAGAACAATAAGTCCAGGGATTATAAACTGAATCGAAGTGAATTAATGGTTGAGAAAAGATCATGAGGTAGGCACAAAATCATTTTCCTTATCGTTTATTAAAAATTTAAGACATTTATAAATGTTATTGGAAGTCAAATCATTTACGGTACGTTTTAGAAAGAGGTGTTCTTATAAATGTATGTAAGTTGACTTCTTGGAACGCTATTTGAGTCCGGTGAGTTAAAGTAGAATATGGGGAGAATTCAAATGCAATATTGAATGGTATGGGAGTCAATAGGCGTCTCTCTCTCTCTTTTTTGTTTTTACTTTGTTTCGATATTGCCGTGTCCTAAGAATAGAGAAACCAAGTCAATTCCTCCCAATTTGATCATTAAACTTACCACGAATTTGATGATTAAACTTTACTGCGATGATGATACTGTGGAGAAGTGTTGATATGGTCTCCACCATCTATATATATCGATCAATATTCATACAGCCATCCAGACTTTCTACGACCATCTATATATATCGATCAATATTCATGCAACTGCAAATTATGCATATCATGTAGATTATAAAACTCTTTTTAGCTAACACCTGTTATTTCAATTATCTGGGAAAACAAAGTCATAAATATTCAAAGTATTATGCATCTATATATTAAATGAATGAGCTACAATCCTCACTCATACGCACTCCGAGAAACTTTCCATAACATCGCCAATCCATAACTTTTCCAATCAAGCACGCTTAACTTTAGGGGTATTCTGGAACCAAATCGAACCGAACCAAATTGTTGAGCCAATCCAAACTATATTCTTCAGTCAGTCGTGGTTTGGATTTGTGGAAATTTTTCAAACAGCAAATATTGGTTTGGTTTAAGGTTTAGAGAAAAGGATATGGATAACTTTATTTTATTATTTTGATATATAAAAATACTAAAATATTATAGTGTATATATCGTAGAAGGTCGATTATAATTTCTGAACCAAGTCACGTGCCAATCTCTTTGTGAGTCTAGCTTGCTATTAGAGCCTAGGCCAAGTCTCCCAGGGCCACAAATCTTTCAGGTCTGAGTGCCAATTAGTTTCGTTTGAGTTTTATTATAAACTGAATTGTTTGATCGGACTGATCTCAGTTATGTATTTATTGTGTGTCGAGCATATATTAGATTTATAAATGATAACGGGATCGATTATACGTGAATGAAGTTATTTGAAGGATGAGATATAATTTAAAGGAACAATGTGTAAAATGTTAATTTAATTGATTGCAAAAGTCAATCTTTTGTTTCCAAAACACATACATGGGATATAATTTTTTTTAGGAAACAACGTTAGATGATGACGGGCTCGGACAGATACAATATATCACAAAGTAGATAGTACAACCATAAGAAAGGACTATACCAAGTCCTCGCAATAGAACAATATAACTTTGCCAACACTGATAAGTTAAAAATAAGTAAAATTAACAGCATCAGTTGTTTTCTATTTTCAAATGTTCAACACGAACAATATATGATTCATTTTTTCATTTCATTTTATATAAGTAGCAATTCCCAAATTTCGTTAATATTTTGATAACAGGGAACTACTATAAACTACTTTCTTATACCGTAGTATGATTTTGAAAACATCTTCCAAAATTGCAATTTTTGGTGTTATAACACTCAAATAAATAATAAACTATCACCATATTTCAATATACAGTACTCTTCGGACAAATTTTAATGATCATGTGGAAGGACAGTTTAGAAAATTACAGCTGTCGAGGAGTGGATCTACAGAATAAACAAGTGAGTGATTAGTGCAATCCAGGAGACACCTCTTGGATAATAGCTCAGTCAACTCCTGAATCAACGCCTGTTCAAGAAATCACACTTTGATTTTGGGCACTGAGATATCAGCAATGGCTGCTTATGCATCACTGCTTTCTCTCGGACATATTCTTGACCAGTTATTGGAACACCCACCGCGCCAAAGGGATGTTTTTGACAGAGCCCAGATTGGATCTCTGCTTGATAACATCACTTTCTTGCAAGATTTTCTGGAAGATTATTCGCTGATAAGGGGGGATGAGATTCAGGGATTGGAGGGAAAAATCTCAAGATCAGCATATGCAGCAGAAGATATCATCGAAAGTCGTATGGTGGATCAAATTCTTGAAGATTCTGAAGCTGAAAGTGAGAGTTGCTCCACTCTCTTCTGTCAAGATTTGCAGAAAGTGATAGCAGAATTTGATTCTATGAAGACAGATGTGATGAAGATTAAGGAAAGTGATCAAGGGGTAAAATTCACGGAGCACCCGAAAAATTATGCCAATGTTGGTTCTTTCAAAGGAGGTGCTTCCGATAGCAAGAATACTATGGTGGGATTTGATGAAGATTTGATTCAAATAATGGACACACTCACTGGGGACGAATCAAATCTCCAGATTCTGTCGGTAGTCGGGATGGGAGGCATCGGCAAGACTACCCTCGCAAGACATATTTTCAGCAATCCCTTGATTGTAAACCACTTTGATCGTCATGCTTGGGTTACAATATCTCAACAATATAGTGAGCACGAAATCCTCTTAGGCCTAATTAAGGATACTAAAGTTGTTGAAGGGGAAGGTGAACAACTCATTGGACACAATGTGGATGAACTAGGATTACGTCTGCATAAGATTTTGTTTGGTAGAAGATATTTGATTGTAATGGATGACATGTGGAGTATAGAGGTTTGGCATGCCATAAAGAGGTTTTTCCCGGATAATGACAATGGTTGTCGAATATTGGTAACGACGAGACTATCAAATGTGGCTGATGATTTTCACTCATGTACCCCTCATCGGCTACCTTTGCTAGATGAGGTTCAAAGTTGGAGTTTGTTTTGTGATAAGGTGTTTGGAAAATCAGAAAGTTGCCCTCTTGAGTTGGAGGAAATAGGAAAGACAATTGTGAGAAATTGTAGAGGACTTCCTCTAGCCATTGCCACTATAAGTGGACTTCTTGCAAAGTTTAGTCGAACAGTTGAGTACTGGGAATCTGTTGCTAATGATACATATGATGCATTAAATATGGGTGGTCGGGGGTTCTGTTTTGAGATACTATCTCTAAGTTACAGGCAGTTACCAGTTCATCTAAAGCCATGTTTCCTTTATATGGCGATATTTCGAGAAGATAGTAACATTAAAGTTTCAATGCTTGTTAAACTTTTGGTAGCGGAGGGGATTGTCAAGCCAATAAGATATAGAAGTTTGGAGGAAGTTGCAGAGGATAATTTAAAAGATCTAATAGATAGAAATCTCATTCAGGTCCGTGATTACGGGTCTAGAAACAACATAAAAAGTTGCACCATCCATGATCTCTTGAGAGAACTATGCCTCAAGGAAGCTCAAAAGGAGAAATTTCTCTGTGTGGCTATGATCCGTAGCCTGAACCGTCATCCCAGAAGCATCAGTGATATGCGTCGTCTTATCATTCAACGAACCTCCGACGAAGAGGGGTTTCAAAAAGAGGTGTTTGATGCCATGAATTCAGCATCATGTGCCCGTTCGTTAATATGTCGTGACTCGGAATACACACCTACAAAGCTGCCTGTTCGTTCTAGACTGCTAAGAGTACTTAGCATAGGAAGTATCTACTCCCTGGAAGAAATTCTGCAACTAGTTAACCTAAGATGCATCCATCTTGAGGATCTGTTGTTACCAAATCAGTTGAATAATTTAGAATCTCTATGGCTGCCATGGAATCTGCAAACTGTTAACCTTGCTGATGGTATGCGTGCTGGAACATTAAGTCTACCAACTGAAATATGGGAAATACCTCATCTCCGGCATCTTAAAAAGGTACGAGGAGACTTTTATTTGCCTGATCCTCCGAGCACCAACAGCAAAAATGGCAGGCGAGATATTTTTGAGCTGAAAAACCTGCAAACACTTTCTACGATAAGGAATTTCAGGTGTACGGAAGAGGTTCTTCGTAGAATCCCAAACTTAAAAAAACTGGGAATTACTTACAGGTTAATCCCCGATGGCATTGAATGGGATTACTACGAATTGTACAATCTTGTACATTTGCGTAATCTCGAATCATTTACCTTAGAGAGTCCCTGGGATGAACTGCCACAAAATCTCTGTTTTCCGTGTTCTCTCAAGAAGTTGACTCTGAAACAATGCATATTGTCTTGGGAATATTTGACGGTGGTTGGCTCACTTCCTCATCTTGAAGCTCTCAATCTGATGAGTTACGCTGTCAGAGGACGTGAATGGAATCCTGTGGAAGGACAGTTCCTAAAATTGAAGTACTTAAGAATTGTTGAGACAGATCTTGAGGAATGGGTAGCGGACAGCTCTCACTTTCCAAACCTTGAGAAACTTATCCTGTGGAAGGACAGTTCCTGAAATTGAAGTCCTTAAGAATTGTTGATACAGATCTTGTGGAGTGGGTAGCAGACAGCTCTCACTTCCCACGCCTTGAGAAACTTCAACTATACTCGCTCCCTGACTTGAAGGAAATCCCATATGGTATTGGAGAAATTGGAACACTTAGATCAATTTCATTGTTTTTCTGTAGTACATCGGCCAATGCTTCCGCAGAGAAGATACGAGAGGAACAACAACAACTTGGAAATTCTGACCTTCGGGTCCGTGTTGAAAGATAAAAAAAACTTCAGGTTTGTAGTGTATTGTTGATATTATGAATCACTCCAAGCAATTTCTTAGCATATTCGCTGTGTAGCCATGCAAACAGCCAATAGTCTTTTGGAGTTGGGAAAGAATTTATTGTCCTTCTCAGAAAGAGGTCTACTAAGTGCGTAATCATAAATGTATCGTAAGTTGTCTTCTTCTAACGCTATCTGATCCGGTGAGTTAACCTAAAATCCGAGGAGAATTCAAATGCAGAATGGTTATAGGATATTCTGTTATCCTAGAGATCGAGAAACCATGTCAATTTATTTCGAACTCATGATTAAACTTTATTAGGACGAGGATACCATAGCAGACGTGTAGATATGGTCTCACAATCTATACATGTCCATCGATATTTATACAGTTTAAATATTTGTCTTTATGGTTAGAAATTAAATTAAGATTTGTCTTTATAACAATATACTATTTACGGGGTTGTATTCAATCTAGAGATTTAATGATTTTTATTAACTTTTTTAAATGATAGGCTTTTGTGGAATTGATAGGAATTCGTAGACTTTCATGGAATCTCATGGAGTTATAAAAAGAATTTAATGGACTCCATTAGACTTTTATAGATTTTAGAGAGATTTTATAGATTTGTAAAGAGTTTTTATGGATTTATATTTTTAATATAATTTATGAGTTTTATACTTTTAACCTTTTATAATGATTTTGTTTGAACTTATAAATATATAACATTTTTCCATTTAAAATAAATATGTTAATTTAGAATAAATATTTTATTAACGTACTGCATAAAGGAATCCAAATACTAAAATACAACATATTGCATCTCAATTAAAAATTATTAATAAAATATTATTTAATGCAAGTTTTCAATCAATTCAATACTATATTATTTAATAAATAATAAATAATAACAAATAACTTTATATCAATATCTAATATAAAAATCTATCAATTCTACAAAAGTCAAATAATAAATAATCAAACAAGTGATTTAGCGCTTGATTCGCTCTAATCTGATCTGAGTACTGTACGCTCTGAGCTTTTCGCTATATGCGTGATCTGAAAGATTGTGTGCTCTGAGCTGATACGTGAAATCTGTAAGTTGTTCATGCAATCTGATCCAAAAACTATCTGAGTTGTTCTTTACTGAGCAGAACCTTTTCCAGTCTAGTCTGATACTCAATATTAAGTTGGTCTGAAAAGGCGTTCCTCTGAGCTGATTTGTAAATTGATCATATAGATACTGACCTGAGAAATGAACTCTTCACGGTTTGAATTGTTCTCCGAGTTGTCTTCGCTCTAAGATGTTATCTGCATTGTATTCGCTCTAAACTGTTCTCCGTGCTGTATTTAGACTTTTTAAAGTTGATATATTTTTATAAAGGAATCTCATGGAGTTGTAAAAATAATTCTATTTATTTTTAGAGAGGTTCTTGTACGGACTTTTAAATATAACACTAACTATGTGTACTTTAGAAGGATAAAAAAATAAAAATTATGTTATGTTTGAAAGGAATTAACAAATAAAACTCGAAATTTGATATTACGGAATAAATTGACATAAGAAAAGTAAATATTGTTAAAGAGAAAAAAAATAAAAAGAAAAGCGAAAATTACTATATATTATTATTGCATCTCAACTTCTAATATTTCAAATACTATACATATTATTTATGATTATATACATATATATATAAATAACTTATTGAAAAATTATTATTTATGATTTTACAATTTTTTGTTATATAAATAACGAAAAAATATGGAATTTTGTGATAGTGGTAAGTAATTGAAGATTGAAGAGAGAAAAAGGTAAATAATTTGAGAATAAGATAAAAGTGTCACCAAATTTCAAGGGTGAAAAGTAGAAAATTTTTTAGTTTTTGTTGTTGTGCCTATGACTTTATAGTTTGTACATAGATGATTTCGTAGGAATGACACGAAGTCTATAGTAAATTTGGATACCTGTAAATTTTTATAGAGTTTTAAAAAGTTGAGATTGAATATCACTTGACTTTTTTAAATTCTATGGAAATCTACTTTGGATACCACCAAACTTTTATGAATTTCATAAATGGGTAAATTGAATACCTCTTGGATTTTTTAAATCCATCGAAATTTATAAAATTAATTAAATGTCATCGATTGAATATACTCCGTTAAACTATAGTGAATTCCGAGGTCATCCACCAGAAAATACCTTTTTTAAAAAATGTAATCGAACTTGGGATTATAATGGAATAATTCAAAGTGTTTCGAGGGCCACAGAAGGAAAATGAAATTAGAATCGTAGCCAGATAATTCTACGAGTTCCTCAGTTTTGCCACTAAAAATGGCTGCTTCTTCTCCATCTGTAGTTCCCGCTACACTTCGGATTCAATCTTCTCTCGCATTTTCTTCTATCCGACATCTTCAAATTCAACAAATTCGCATACCCTTTTCCGATTTCAGTTCATTTCATCCTCTCCCGGGAATCAAAACTCCCAAAATCTCCACAAGGAAGATGGGTAATAGAGCTGCTCCTGATTCCGCCATACCATCAGTTGTTCAAGAAGATCAAGAAAAACCCGACACGGTATCGCTGATTAAGTGAATATGAATATACTTCTCTATACGATCATTTACTATCTGAAAACCAAAGGTTGTTTGATTTAATTATTTTTTCTGTATTTTAATTTTCTTATTACTCTGCATGTTTGGGTTTTGGGTCGTAGCGCAGGAGTTGTTTGCTGCAGAGTCTGTGAGAGTGCTTAAAAATGCGGCGAAAACAAGAAAAGTTCCGGCGAAAGAAGTTCTGTCTGCCTTTTCAGTGATCGAAAAGGCGAAATTTGATCCCTCCGCTTTTCTTGAAACACTCGGAGGGAACGAATCACCTGGAAGAACTTGGATGCTTGTGTTTACTGCAGAAGCAAGTTTGCGTTAAATTATCCTCATAATATCGTTGCATTGCCTTTTTATGCTCCAATTTTTTTCATATATAATGGGTGCCTTTAGTTTGCAGAAAGGATCAGAAAGTGGTAAATATTTTCCCATTACAGCCATTCAGAGGTTTGATGCAGCTGTAAGCTAGTTCCTCTTCTTTAGCAATGCTGTTAAATTTAATTGGTACCAGAAGATTGTAATTTGTGTAAGGTGGTAAGATTATTTTGCAAATCGTATATGCAAAGGTATAGTTTAAGAAACATGAAATAAACAGATGATGTTAGATGTTCCTGTATGATCACAAACCGGTGTTCGCACCTTGGCGCACATATTTTTACTTCGTTTACGCAATATGGCTAATGTTTGATTACGTTGGTGCATGTATTATAGGGCAAGAGGATTGAAAATGGAGTATATCTTGGCGGTCTGGGGTGCTTGACGTTTGAAGGTAGACTATCCTGGAAGAAAAGAATATTGGCATTCATATTCGAGCGGATTCGAATCAAGATTGGCCCTTTAAACCCGTTTGAGATCAGTTTCAAAGGGAAAGATGAGAGGGAGCCAAGCAGTAAGGACCCTTTTTTCATTTGGTTCTATGTGGACGAGGAAATAGCCGTTGCTCGTGGAAAAAGTGGAGGTACTGCATTTTGGGTTCGTTGTAAAAGAGTCCTTACTTACTAGTTAATCATGTATAGTACTCGTACCTAATCCTAAGGGCTTGGATTTGGCTCTTCTTCTCCATACCACAAGTCGAAGTGACTTAAATGCATGCAATTTTATGGGAAATTTCCCTTGCATCTCTACTTCCAATTTTTTCCAGGAGGGGTTTGTTGTAGAACTCTCCCATGCTTTGAATTTTGATGATTGGTCTGATGTTGTTCTTTAAATTTTAGCCAACAGTGTGATAAAAATAAGCACAATATTAGAATCATTTACCATCTCTGTTCACATTCTTTTTTCCAAAATCCTACCACTTAATCGATTCTCAGCAACTTACACCGTTTTTGTTCTTCCACAAAACTTTATCTTATCTAATCACCGTCTAAAATAAGTAAATAAACCTTCATCTAGCATATGAAGCATTTAGTCTAACTTATATTGAACAGCATAACTATTTGATTATCAATTTGATGGTAACATTACTTAATTTCAAAGAACATAGATTGCTCCATTAACGATTATTTAATTTAGTGTTTTAATTTCTTAATATCAAGGTTAACCTTCATATATGCAATCAATGGTATTTTGTACAAATTAGTGAATAGTTAACTAATTAAGAGTACACTCGAACCAACTCCAAGTACTATTCCAAGATTGCTGCTTTGAAGGTGTACCATTCAACTACAACCCAGTACTCAAAATTACACATGTGCACCAAACTGTACATTTTCTCTACCCTAGCTCAATCTACGGCGGAATAGGTATAAATAATATCTATTGTGTAAAAGTATACATCAGCTTCCTTTGTAGCTAAAGGATGTTGAAGTGAAAAGGTACCAGCAAAAATGAAGCTTGAAATCACTAGGAACCCAGCAGGTGGCTGGACTTTCTCTGCTTATAAATTGCTTGCAATATTTTCAAGTCAAATTATCGGTTTGCTGCTTTGCAAGTCACCCAGGCTAGTGTTTTGCTGTCACTTGGCAAGTATCTAGACAAAGCTGGAAATGCATTTTGATATCAGATTGGCGGGAAGTGACCACGCTTGCTGGTCGCATCAATGCAAACAATCAAATACAGATTCTCCTTCCAATAAAAGAGGTGTTTCATCTTCCCGACTGGGAACTGAAATTGCATGATTACTTACTCGAAGCACTCCATTCTTAGAGCATATACATCCAATGGCAATCAGTGAATGGCGATCATGTGTTTCTTGGTACGAGATACCGATGATTCAAGTGTACCTAAATGGTTTCCAAAAACTTACCTCCACCTTGTAGCTGAAGTCTGTTGTTTCTTCTTGTTTTTCTTCAAAAGGGTAGACATAAAATCCAGAGTCTCTTGAGATGATTGGCTCTCACCAGTAAACCATCTCAGAACCTCAGCAGCAGCATCTTTTTCTGCCTCTTTCTTGCTACCGCAAGGCTGGCCAACAAAATCTAGTCCATTGAATATAACAGTGGATCTGAACCTGTTGTTCTTTAGTTGGCTAGTCTTGTAGGCCGGTGGCTGATGTCCAGCCCGACTAAGCAAGGTTTGTAGGTGAGACTTTGGATTATCACCACCACCACTTCCGAAATCTCGATTTTCTTTTGAATTCTTTTTGTTTGATGCTGAAATCTGACGCCCAAACACAAATCTGCCTTCACACTTGTCCTCAGAGACCAATAATCGCACAGCTGATAGAAGTTCATTATAACTCCGTATGTCCAATTTTTTATGTAAAAGCTGCATAAGCAGACACGGAAAAACAATTAGGACCAGAAAAGGCAACTTATGTACAAAAGCACACATCAATCCACTCCTTTAGCTCACATCATAAAATAAGTCATCTAATGGCAAGTGTATACAGAAAACAGGATTATAACAATTTGTCGCAACAGGTGAACTAAATATTAACCTTCTTCTGGACAAATTCATCGAGCTCTCTATTCAATCTCAGATATGTATCAGCCAACTCAGGCTTCATGAAAAACTCCATATATCCATCCAGCATTTTGACATGGCCGTCCTATCAAATAACGGTTAAAAGAAGATTTACTGTAACGTGTTGGCTTCAAAGGCAAAGACTTTTATGAAACAAAAATGCTATTTCAGGGTCCAAAAAAAATAAACTGCTAATAGAGGGTCCAAAAAAAAAAACTTACTGATTCCCCTCTGGAGATATTTCCTCCAAATAAGAGAACTGACGAATCAGATACTCCAGTTGAATCACGAAGGAATACTGCATTCACTTTTACTTTTTCATTGAAAACAAGCCATGGGAATGGAATTTTGCTTTCCTGGGCATTCACAGAATTCTGAGCAGAAAAGAAAGGTGCTTCAATCCATGATGAACAAAAAAAATAATCATGAAAATCATATGTTAACAAAAATTCGAAAATAGCTCAAGTATCTCACCGAATGCAAAAGAACTGCCCCATCCTCCATTGTTTTTAATGATATTGACTTCTCCTTGTTCTGTATAAACATATATCAATAAGTTTCCACGATATGGATAAAGTATCAAGGAATGACAGAGTCCCTTCTACAATGAATATGGTTCCAAGAAATCTGAACAGGAAAATAACTTATTGCGCTTACATTAGGACCCTTATTGCATACCAGAAGAAATTATTTGTGGAAAAAATTGTGCATCCATTCTCCAACTAATTACCAAAACTTTAGGGGAAGAAATTGAGGTCTGGACCCCAATAAAAATATTGGGGAACAGAACATATAGCCAAGTAACTCACCACCACAAAGCTTACTGCAGGGAACAGGCCAGCGCATATAACAGCACGGATGATATGTTCATCACCACTCCATGCGTTGCAACTCTCGTCGCTATCAACTAAAACAGTGTCTTTAAGAAGATAAAAAAATTGCTTCCTAAGAGAATCAATGGCTTTCAGCGTCTGTGCAGAAAGAAAATTTCTCCAACAGTACTCGTATCCAGATTGCTCCTTTTCAGCATATTTCCACCCATCATAAGCCCTCACCAGACATAGATGGTCACTGTAGTCACGTGCAGAAAACTGGGCCTTCGCAGACTCAGCCAGCTGTGATACATGAAAATAAAACACTGAAGGTCATTCTTTCAACCATAGAAATTTTTGAGTAATGGACGTGATCCTTGAAGTGGAAGCATCTAAGATAAGGGTGTAAAGGCCGTCCATCAGAATGTACCAATGGACTTTCTGACATGTAAATTTAGTAAAAATGGTGTTTTAGATGAAACTTTTAGTCAATGGTTTTTTGTTATTTTCCTAAAATGCCATAGAAGTTACTTTGGTTTTGGTTTAAGTTCAGTTCTCGTCCTTTGGTCCGATGATTTTTTATTTTAAAGTAGTTGGTTCGATGGAAGCTTATTCACACCCCAATCATAAAAAAATCACTCAGACAACTAATGTAAAGTCTATTCTCACTTACATCCTTCTTATCAAATGGCATCAAGAATGGATCTCTGACACTCAAGCCAGCGACAATTGTCATTATTGGATCTAAGCAATTGAAAATAGCACCATATATGAGCATTTTCCCAAGCTTCGGCTCAACTGGAAGCATGGAGAGGTTGCGCCCTGGAAGAAACAAATGTAAAATTTTTTAATTATAACTTCGAATATTCTTTCGGAGTATTCAAGTATTTGGGGACAATGTCAGAGTTCGAAAGTTACCAAGTACTGTAAGGTTTTCGTTTTCATCTAGAGCACCGATTATCTTTAAATACTGGATGGCATTTTGGACCTGAAACGCAGAAAATATAAGCCAATAGATGAAGACTGGACATAATTAATTGCAAAGGCCATGGGTGATAGGGTGAGTCACATGATATTTATGTGTTTCAGTTAGCTTACAGATAAAGGTTCAGGTGGCTGTAGGGCTTTAGATAGGAAGTCTGAAATACTTCCAAGTTGTAGACTCTTGATTTGCAAGCAGAGAGACTGTAAAGGAGTTCTCAGAAGTTCTGGCAGTTGATAATCCGCAAAGACATCATACACGCATCTAGGATAAAGATGGAAACACTCGCCTGGTTGCACACGACCCGCTCTGCCTTTCCTCTGATTGAAAGTAAGATTAGTAACACTCTGTAAAGATAAAATTATCCCCATGTTGTCTCATGAAATTCAGATATTTATCAGAATCTTACTTGGCGAGCAGACGCCTTTGAGATCCAAGAAGGAAGCAAACATGGAGTGTTATTTATTGCATCATAAGATGTCTCTTTAGCTTTACCACAATCAATCACATAAACTACATCATTTATGGTGATGCTTGTTTCTGCCATGTTTGTAGCAAGAACAATCTTCCGAACTCCATCCTCGGGCCTTTCAAAGATCAATTTCTGTTTCCAATTGAAAAAAGGGAAAAATTTATCAAAAGGTATGACAAATTATTGATAAAGGAATGGAGGGGGATGACAAGCTTCCCATCAGTGTGATCTCTGAAGAAACAAGTGAGAGATAGGCCTCTAGATAACACACATCATTAAGCTACTTACTATAACAAATTTTGTTCCTGTTCCACACAGGAACCTAATAAACTTTGCATCAGTCAACGTATAGGTGTTTCATATGAATATACTTCCTCATTCATCATAAAGCAGATACTCAAGAAATATATTCAATTCAAAATGTGTTCTATGCAACTTTTATGTAGTGGGGAATCAAAACACCGCCAAGAGGTTGCACCATACTGTCATACATAGTTATAAACTACCCTAGTCAAGTTTTGCTACCAAGCAGCTGATTTTGTTATCACCCACTGCCCCTTGTACTCCGAGCTGTGACCCATGGCCCTCTTTGCAATGTGGAGTCAACTCCTTTCTTTTGCAGTCTTTTGTATCTAAAGACTTCATTGTTATATTAAACAACGATGCTTCTTACTAAAAAAAATTAAATAAATAACTTTTAAGAGTGAAACTACCATTTCCTCAAATGAGATTCAAATATGAAACTCTTACATAACCTGGAAGCTACTGAGTAATGAAAGTACGACAATGTTGAAAGTGGAAAAGTATAATTGTCAAATATGCCCCAGAGAAAAAGGTATACCAACATCCATGCTGACCTTTCAGATAATTTGAAAATCTATCACTAAAGATTAGCAAATGGGAGAGTAAAAAACACCCAACTTTTTTACCTGCTCTGTACTGGACATGGAACCATGACATGCAAGCACTAGAACTCTGCTTGGATCTCCAAGAAGTGGATGCGCTTTAAGCTGATCTTTCAAAGAATTTATGTCATCCCAACCAGTCATAAATACCAACACAGCACCAGGCCTTTCATCGCGACAAATATGACAAAGCACATTCTCAATGAGATTAAAGCCAATAGAATCTGGATTCCAGCAAGAGAGAGACTCCCGAATTCTATAGCTATACTCCTTAAAATCAGCAGCAACAAGAGCTTCCTGAAATATCAAGGATGAAAACTTGCACTGTAAAACAAACAACAAAAATTGATTGTACAAAACTTTTACCTCAACAGCTGAAGCTATCTGAGTTTTCCTCTTCCTAATAGCCTGCTTCTGCATTTTCCACAACTTCTCTTGACCATAATTATCAATTTGGTTATATGGCGTCAACCTGTAGCCAGTCATTTCTAGAATATTTTCCAGGAAATGACTCCGAACAGGATACGTAAATCCCTGGTTAAAAAATTACAAATTAAACAGAATGATCAAAAGGATAATCATAAAAGAGATAATAAATAAAGAACGAAGGCAACAATTACAAACGGGACTAAAATCATGAGGGAGAAAACATAAGAGCCATACAAACAGGGGGGTGCCATTTGGAATGAAGCATTTTCAGAATTTCTGGTTTTCCATTTAGGGGTATTAATAACATGCAGAGCATGACATCATTCAATATAGTAAACAATCGTATTTTGGACCTACCGGAATATGAATCATAGGAGCACCACCAAAATAGGAAGAGAAAAGTTCAGCATTTAGGGTTGCACTCATCAAAATCAGTCTCAGCTCAGGTCGACGAGGAAGAAGATCCTTCAGGACGATTAGAAGGAAGTCTGCAATAAACTGCAGATGACTAAAAGCAAAGAGCATGGGAAACAGAAAAAATATAACTCTCAGTTACCAATACATACCTTCATTCATTCCGCGCTCATGAATCTCATCAACAATAACATGAGTTACACCTTTCAAATTTCTGTCAACCAATAATCTCCTTAAGAGGATTCCGGTAGTACAAAAAAGGAGACGAGTGTCTCTCCCCCTCATTCCCTCCAGACGCACTTTGTAGCCAACCTTCAAACAGTATAACCCAGAAAATAAGGTGTTTACTACATATCCATAGGACTTATCAAAAGATTAGTATTAAGCATTGAAAGGCAAAAGACTTACAGATTCTCCTATCTTCTCACCCCGCTCGGCTGCAACTCTTTCAGCCACAGCAATAGCAGATATTCTTCTTGGTTGGGTGCAGATAATACTGCATGCAGCTCCCTGAACAGCATCAATTTCTGACTCTAAAATGTATTGAGGGAGTTGTGTGGTTTTTCCGCAGCCAGTTTCACCAGAGACAACTACCACCTGACAAAAAAATGCAAGACAGGGTCAACTGTATGTCACGACCTGTAATTGGTTAATTAATATGTGAATTTTCTTCAAAGTTCCTTCTAACTGATTACTTGTTAAATAAAAATATGGCAAACCTTTCATTACACAAAACTAACTTACCGGGGAATCGTCAGTTTCCAAACTCGTGAAAGTTTCGGACAGTAAATTAATAAATATAGCCAGAAGTTTTTCCCTAGAGAGTTGGTTTTCTCAACCTTTGAGAACTTGAAATGACAGGAAAAAAACCACTGACAGAGAAAAGTTGTAGAATATAGATACTAGGATAAAACATATAAACTATAGATCACAGCAAATTGTTAGTATTAGCGTTAAATTACAAGACTCAAATGCCATTTCTGTCTGTAATTTGATCACATAGTTGTGCAGAAATAAATGACCCCGATTTTAGAAACTTCTACACTAAAGAACTGGTCGTCCAGCTTTGACAGGGTTAGAAGCTTATCCAATCAGTGAAAAACAACAGTGTAGGTTTGGCGCAGGTACCAGTTTTAGGAAGTTACCATCAAAACTACCATTTCTTCTCATGCGCAAGATATCTCAATAAAAAACCACCAAAGTTGCGCTTGCACAACCAACTTCCCTAGCACCTATGGGTACAGTCAATGGGATAAGCTTGTTGTTGTTTCCAGGCTACAAAAGGATGGTTGAAATGAAACATGGAAGTTAACTTAATTGTGAGGGTTATTTGGTGATAAAAAATTATTTTATACGCATTTAAAGTTATTCACATCCTCAGCTAAGCGAGTGTATTTGGCATAAATCCACATGACCAATAATCTTGCATTTATGAAGTTCGCCACAGTCGCTTCACTTCTTTTAGTTGTCTTTCCAAAAATAGTTATTTTCATATAATAGTCAATATCTTAGGATCTGCAATTGCTAGTATAGAAGAAAACAGGAGTAAGAAAACTCATCCTAGAAATCACAAGAGAATAACCAAAGCTGTTTAATATCTTAAACTAAGATCATCGGCATCACTGCAATAACGTAGCACCATAAGAAATATAAAGATGATGCTAAAACTAAAGATAACTGTGTAAATCCCTCAAATAAAACTCAAAGAACACACTAGAACTAAATGAGTTCGGACAACAGAAAACATAAAAGAAAATTCTGAAAGAATAATTATTTGAATAGTACACGGACACCTGATTCTGGGAAATGACATTCAATAACAATTCTCGCTCTTTATATGAGGGAAGGCTTCGTCTAAATTCTCGCATCTTCTGGCCTTCAGGAGACTCCTTCAGAGCAGAAAATAAATCATTAAAATCACATTTCCCATGTTTAGAAGTAATATACTTCATTCAGCAATTCATAAATCATACATGCTTATATCCATATCCCAAAAATCAAATTTCCACTTCCAGAAGACCTCATCAGCTATATTCGATTTCAAATATGTCTACTAATTATTTAGATATTTGGCTACTGGTGGGAAAACCTCCAGCATGAGAAATAATAGAAGAGGATCAAGAACATTTCAAGTGTCCCTTTTAGCAGCAAATAGGATATAGGAATCCAAAGGAAATGCAGACCATGATACAAAGCACATTACAGGAAGAGAAGTTGTCTCAAGATATCAAGAATGCAAGTAATAAATTAACCAGCACTACTAACAGCCATTTATTTACGTCTGTGTAACACTAACTTGCCAGTCTTGCTGTTTATTGCGCATCTGCAAGCTCCTCCGTCTGAGAATTGACTCGGCTACAACATTCTGGGTGGAGGACCCCTCAGGCTCATATACTCCATCAATGGAAAGTCTATGGGCTTCATTTGATGTCAAAAGGGTATCATGCTTCGTCATAGCCTTTCTAGAAAGGTGCACCCTAAGATGAGACTCTACCTGCCTTTGCAACCCAATAGGTAACCTCACCTAAAGAGTATATAGGAAACGCCCAAATTAACAACAAGAAAAAGTGTAGTACAGATTTCAATGTTGAAAAAACTTTAAGCATTTGCCGGATACACTAGTCATCTTTGCTAGAAACATAAACTTGATGAATATTAGAAGATGAACAGAAATATAATAATGCAACACACAAAAAAGAGAGCTTATAAGAAATACCTCTCTCTGAGGTCGCTTCTCATCCAAATCTGATCTGTAGTTTGGCAATGGGAGTTTACTAAAAACAACAACCTTTTCATACCGACAACTGCAAATGGAGATGTCATAAACACGTGCATAGGAATATAAAAGAATAACGTAAGTAGGCAAAAAACCTCATGTACCTGTGCAATCCCATTCTGGCTGCCAATGCCGAAAGCTGCTCAAAATCCCGCCGATCTTTTTTATCCTTGGACACAACTTCGTGCTCACCTTTGTTGCGCATAAGCATGGTCAACTTCCACCTCCATTCTTCAACGTTATCAAGAGTTGAATCATCCTGATAGGATTAGATTTCCGCTCATGTTTCCAAAGTTAACACATGCATAAACAAAACAAAAAAACAGAGCATAGGAAGCAAAATTATCAAGCATTCTCAACGAGGAACATTTTAAATATAAAGAAGCCACCTAACTTGCCAGAAAAGTCACATAAGTCAAATCACCCACCAATTGTTGCTTAGAAGACGAACTGAATTCACGGTCGGAATCCTCCTCCGAAGGGTAATCATCGTAAGCGAACCTCCCGTATCCCAAACTCCGTTGGTAAGTAAACGATAAGGAAAACGACGAAGAAGGTGGCGAAGCAGCAGCAGCAATAGAAGAAACATTCCTATGCCGCCTCAATACAACTGAAACAGGAGAAAACGTAGCAAAGGAGACGCCTTTCCTCGCAAAAAACCTGTATGGACGCAAATTGCAAAACCCGCGAACCAAAAGAGGGTGCGAGCGCGTGCAAGTTGCCATAGACACGACACCTAGCTTGAATTTCATACTTTTCTGAAGGATCATTGAAGAGAAAGTCGTGGTTGACAATTTAACAGTTTACGGCAGTAAATTATCAAACAACATGGCATTATTATGCACTGGTATTGCTCTCAGAAATGTGGCTAGGGTAAAGCAGGAGTTGAGACTGGAGAAGACGAGCTCCCTTCGGCTCCTCTCTTTTCTCTCAACTGATTTTCTATGATTTTTATAACTTTATTTTACTTTTTTTTGACGACTTGATATTTATATGTATCACCTATTTTATTGTTATTTATTTATTTCCAATAAATCCAGATAGTAATTAGTTTTTTTCTCCATCCTCCCAAGTTAAATGACTCGAGATTTTACTTTTTTAAGGAAAATTTTTTCTACGATTATGTAAATTAATTTTCGAAATTATATTAGTTAGACATAAGTTCAACACAAATCTCAACGTACTAAAAATTTAGCTCGCCCACCCAGTAAACATAGACAGGCTCAGGAATGTTAAGTTTTCTTCCTCGTCCTGCTAGAATATTCTCGTCTTCTGTTCTGTTTTTGGGGCTATTAGTTTGTTGCAACTAGATTTGCAGGATTCTTTCACGTCATCTCACTATGTAATAGGATATATATACCTCATCCGTAATCGATTTATACTTGGAAGGAAAATATTCGGTTCTTCCTATTTTTTCTTCTTTCTTTTGTGCCTAATCTGATTCTTAACTATATTAAAAATAATAATTGTTTGTCATGCATAAGATATACATAATTGTTTAACGATTATGAGGGTAATTTGTAAGGAATTATTGATTTTATTTCTGGAACATATTTGTGATAGGGGAAGTTAAAATTTCTAATCCAATATAAATATGCTACACCATTGTATATAGCCTTTGTTGTTGGATCACATGGGCTTACTAGTTCCGCAATTTAGCCATAAATGCCACAATACAACGTGTATATAAAGCTAAAATCAGCACTAAAAGATTCAATTGTATCATATGATGGGAAAAAAAAAACTAACAATAAACTCAAGTTGTAAGGTTTCTTGAAATGTAATGATGCTTTTAAGGTTCAAATTCTACTTACAAATGCTTCAACTTTGAGACTGTCCACATGAGTGGATAGTCTTAGTGAACAGAGACAACCCAAGAAACCAATAGCTCCGTGGAGCACGAAAAACGCGGATGAACCAACGAGTGCATGGCCGAAATAGACAGGGCAGGTACCGGTTATGTGAACTTGAAGTGTTCGAAGTAGAATGCGCCATATAGGAAGTCGTAGAGTGCAACTGAACCTGAGGTCAAGACTGATCACCACCAGCAGTAGTCTCTGCAGCATAGCTGGTGATGCCAGTGCAATATATCGATGGAGGCACAGGTGATGATAAGGAATAGGAATGCCAGGACGAGGAATCCTAAACTGTAATAGAACTGATGTGACCTGAATAGTGATGTGATGATGAAGTATAGCTCGATAGTTATACTATGCTGAATGGGATTATGCCACCTATTAGTGTAGTTAAGATTGGGTTCATGTAGCATGCTTGCTCGGGTATTTCCCACCGAATTGCGTTGGTTTTCACAGGACCCTTGATGGCGGGTTTCTTGAACCCAACATAGCTACCTACAAAAACAGGTGGAACGGAGTCGGAACCACTTGAGGACTAATGCAAATATGTCCCCAAATGAGATTGCTACTGATGATTCCTCTCGCCAACCTAGAGCATTCAAAATGACGAAAATAACAAACGATATTTCAGGAAACAGGAACGATGTCTTGAGAATAATTTCTTTCTGTTCCATTCCATGGAACATTTTGTAGAGAGTAGCCGAGGTGTAGCCCCATGAATGCCCAGTGAGATAGCAAGTCCTCATCAACTCCCCTCGGTTCGAAGGTGAAAGGAATCCAAGGGCAGCGGAGACATTAGTTTCTTCATCCTTGTGATACTTTACAGAGAATGTCAAGTGGTTGCTGATAAAATACTTGTGATCCCATTTTCTACCATACTGCATTTTCACTCCAACTGGGAAACTATATTGATGCACCAAGGAATCCATACATAATCCGTTGTATGGCATAATTAGAGGGAGATTATCCAATATCATGTTCACACGATGAACTTTCAATTCACTCACATCTCTGGCATCAAGGATAGTGCGACAAACAACATTGCACATTTGTTGTTCTCCCATCTTGAACTTACAGGGAGAGATCGCAATGGTAGCATCCCGAAGATATTCACTGGGTATATAAAATTGTCTAAAAATCCTTTGGTATGCAGTAAGGAGATAATATAGGAATATGGAAGGTCACTCTTCATTGAGGCCAGACTCTGCACTTTCACCATCAGAGGATCACCCTCGGCAAGATCTTTGGGACGGCCTGAGTTGGAAAGACATGCGAGGTGAAGGATGAGGACGAAGTAGCCATTGTGGGCATTCTCTCGAAGATATCCATTTTTCATTCAGTTAAACTTCAACAAGATGATCAAGTATTACGGATGTCACCGCGGTGTGTATAACTATAATGGGGAACAGGAACGAAGAGGAATCTGGAAGACAAGTAAGAATCCTAACGGAGAGAAAAACTAGGAGGAAACACTAACTCTAATTGACACTTGAGTTATTTGCGGCTGTTTTGCAGCAAAATATGTTAACAATAAGTCAAATATTAAACTATCAAGTACCAATTAAGTGGGCAAATTTCTTTAAGCAATCCACATAACGTATAACTCTCAATGATACAACTGTGCTAAGTAACTACACTGGCCATCATCAAAAAACTGTAAACACATTTTGGGAAGAAGGAAGAAGAAAATCAGGTACTGTCCATGATGAGTCCACAGTTTGTGATCACCACTTTGGAGTAAGGTCTGTTGAAGCCTCTTTCTGCTACCACGGCCCTTTTGTCTCCTATCAGCTTCGCGGCCCTTTTCGCATTAAGCAAATATCAGACAAGACTAGAAAATTAATTCCAGTAGACGCGAATTTAAAACATGGTAACACACATGAATGGATGTTTTTGTTAAAAACACCAAGTTTAGGAAATCGAATTCTTCTTCTAGAATGACACACTTATGGTCTATTCCTAGTCATACTACAGTTCCGAGTTGATGCACAGAAATTATACATGAAAATGGATTGTTCCTGGACCAGTATCGATAACACTATATATATTTGCCTTATAGATTGGAACAAGTCACATAAATCAAATATTGATAGGTACAAAAGTCGTCGTCATCAATTTCTCAAGGAGCCTGCGATGTTCAATATGAAATCAGCTCAAATAAAGATTGTAGCGCGATATATAAGATTGACGTAAGGAATATGCATACTATTTATAATGCTAGTATTGTTGGATTTGGGTTCAGCACCAAAGGCTCGTACAAAAAAATTTAGAGGCATGACGTCTAGCCAAGCTCATGTAACTACTACTCTATTGCCAACATAGTTTTGAAACCGAGTTCAAATCATAAAATATATATATATAAACATATATAGATAGATAGATAGATAGATACAGATATTGCTTTCAAAGAAAGAATGGGAGCATTTGGAGGATAGAAAGAGTACCTAAAGTAAGGAGAAGTGGTATTGTCTTTAACAGTCTCAACTCTGCCAATCCTCTCCACAACATCCATTCCTTCAATCACTCTCCCCACCACTAAAGCCGAAACATCCAACTCCGGCGAGTCCTTTGTGGCAATCACGAACTCCGTCCCATTCGGATCCGTTCCGACTTCTTCCTGACCAAGTTCGAGCTTCCCTTTTCTCGCAACCAGTGTCAGCTTTGGAGGGGGCTTCAATGGATCCTTCACAATAATGCTTACAGTTTTGGCTACATTCTTGGTCCCTACACAAGAACCATTCTGTTTATCCAATTCGGCCAGTAAGCCGTCGAGTACCGACAACTTCGTCCCGGTTTTCCTGGCTATATCCGCATCCCCACCGTAGTATCGAAGCCCACCATGTTGCACGTAGTTAGGCATGATTTTCACGAACTCTTTTCTACGGTAACTCACCCCACCTGCTCCGGAGACAAGATCGCTAAACCTGGAGGACCCAGATGGGACATCCTCGCTATACAGTCCAATCACGATTCTGCCAACAGGTTCTCCATTTATGGATACATCAAGAAACGCCTGCTTTCCCTGTTCTGGGATTTTATCCACGCATGGAAGAGTAGCCTTATCGGGTGTGATCACCAGTGTTTCTGCTCGCAGAGGTTTCGGGGTAAGAGGGCCAATCATGAACAGCAGCAAGGACGAAAAGGTGAGTTCCCGGCGGAGGATTGAACTCGGGGGAGCTTGCGTTGCAGGAAACTGAAGTGGCTTCGGGGGAAGCTGGTGGATTTGGCATAGTAGCCGAGATGAAGAATGCATTTGTGGGTCTGATCAAGTTTTTCTTGAAGAGAAAAAAGGCAGCAACTTGAAGTTGTTGCAGTGTGTTTTAGATTGGATAAGGAGGAAGAAAGCAGCAGCATATTTGATTCGTGCCATAAGTTTTATCTGGAACTTTGCAGGGAGACAACAAAAACTTCGCGTCATTCAGTAATTGTTTTAAAAAAATACATTTTAGATAATTTTAAAAACTTTGATGCTTGATTATAAAGACCATTTGTCATGCTGATCGTGAAACCACTTTGATTTTACAATTTAGGATTAAATATATAAATAGATGTATTATTATATGATCAAGGCAACTAATACAGCCTAAGAAAACTAAAAGATATATATTTTGGTCAATACTTTTATTTTGCAAGATCTTTTTAAAACTGAATCTTATATAATGATGATAAAAAGATAAGATTATAATTTTTTTGTTATTAAATATTTGAAATTTGATATAACTCTCCTATATATTTTTAAAGAAAAATAACATAATTTTATATTTGGAAAAAATAAACTTTCCAGTATTTACCACGGTCCCGTTTTCACGGGCTGTTCTCAATTCGCTCGGTGTAACCGACCAGAATCCAAGATGACATTAACGCGAAAGAATCATGCTATACTACACACGATAACAAATTTACAGAACGTTACGAGAGAGTTACACTTTTATCTTGCCCCAACTTCACGGATGGGACGAGCGCGAGAGCTAAGCATGCAAGTTCTATGCCTTTTCCCGACTTTCCCTCTGGTAAAAGATTAGCTCGATTTTGAAAATATATTACACTTGAAAAATGTTATTTCAGAATATCTAGATTTGGCAAGGTACCTTGTTAACAACTATCGGATTGATCTGTGCTACACATCACTTTCGTGTTTTTTTATAAAAGATGTTGGCATGAATATTTGAATTCATGACAAAAGTACTGATGATTCTCATGTAGTTTCAATTGAAAATCTGATAAAAATACACCAGGACCAGGCATAAAATATTACTCCTTCCATATTCAAATATATCGAGCCCTAACCAAGCTCGATCATTTCCAAATAATTTTGGAGCCCAAATTCGCGTGTAATAGACATTTATACTTTGCTTAAAATCTATCTCAAAATTGAATATGAACCTGCCATATCTAATAAAACAAATCAAGTTTGATTTTAACTTTAATTCTAGCAAAGCTCGTACGCAAACTATCTCATCTTTTAAGCTTCAAACAGGGAGAATTGAAGCTGGTGTTCTAGCTCAGACACGAGATATTTAGCTCGACTCGATTTGTTTGCACCTTTACCATGGATGCAATAACAAGGTTGCATGGCCGGATCAGAAGGCACGACTGTATTATTTACATATATACAAATAAGCACAGAATGCACACAGGCAGGAGCGGCATCAGCATGGCTTCGACTTTCGGGTGGCGGTATCCAAGCTGATCAACTTCAACAAAACCAAAGGGAGAAAACGGGAGATGTTTGCATCCAATCTTTTCTAGAATAATTTTTGGAGCCAACAATTGTTTTCTGCATCCTTCTCCAATCCATCTGTCAATTTTTTAACTTGTTCTAACGCTTGATTCAAGTCCATTTTGTCCAGTGGCAGCTCCGAGAAGTCCTTTAAGAACTGGCGAGCCCGTTCAGCACCCCTACTTACATCATCAGCATCCCATTTTCGCTTCCGATTTGGTATCACCTGAATATCAGGACAAAAGGAGATGTATCAACAGCTATGCTGTATCATCCACAGAACCAGCAGTTATCATACATGGAGGGACAAAGAGTTACTTGTTTTCTTGTATTTTATCCTCTATTCCATCTCAAGCATTTTCATTTTTCAGTAATAAACAATTTATCATTTATGCGGAGGGGTTTTCAACAAACAGGATGGTTTAGAGTGAAAACAAAGATCTATATATCAAATTCTCGCAGTTGCTATTTACATTCATGAATAGTTAAAGATTTACCTCTTCGGCGTCATTGCGCAAAATTTCCATGGGCGAGAAATCTTCCAACTCGGAAGCCTTTGCACGGGCAAGAGCAACAACAGATTCTGGAAAGTTGGCAAATTCTGCTACATGTATGCCAAAGCTTTGATCACAGGCGCCTGGTTCAACCTTGGAAACAGTAGACCACACGGAACATTGTTAAGATAGTTTTCACAAAATAATATATTTTCAGAGAAGTGATCAAATTTATAGATTATGAAGTCGGAAAAAATCAGAATAAATGGTGTTTGACAACAACGGTGAAACGTGGATTTTGTTTTGGAAGATGGGAGGTGATTAAGTGATTCTAATACTAACTTTTAATAAACAAACCAAAAATACTGTGTTTTCAAAACAGGGTTTGATGGTATTAATTATAATTTTGGACTAGACAAAATATCAGAGCCACTTTTCAAGAATCAAAATCAGTATGAGACCAGCTTCTGGATTTCAATTAAATAGGGTACAAGCAGAAATAAAATCTGAGGTTAAGAAACACAAAAAAACTGTTTCCTATTATTTCAAGTTAGAAGTGAAAAATCACTTTTTTAGATGTTACAAACACTCACCAGTTAAGTGTATTTACAGTTTATGAAAACGAGTGAGCAATTTTCTAAATGAAAATTAGACCATACTTAAATTTGTTTCATGTCTGTAACAGACTAACAAATCTTGGCCTTGTAAACATTTGTAATGTAGTCTGATATTTTGGTTTCAGTTGATTATAAATGCATAAAAAAAGCAACAGCGGCCGCACATTAATGCATCAAGTGGCATGCACCTCACACTCATCATTCAGCATCAAACGTGCCATTGCTTCCCACACTTACATGGTCAACAAATGCAGCTGAACATCAATACAAAATAGCAGAGGGGTAGAGTGTGAGAGGAGAGAGACACCTTGTAAAGCATGGTAAGCTTGCGAATTGATGGGTCAATGTGCGCACTCACGTGGAAATTAGCTACTCCTTTATGCTTTTTTGAAGAAAGATTATCATCAGTATTATCATGAGCTAATGAAGTCAGCTCATGAAAGTGAGTAGCAAACAGGGTAGGTGCTTTTATAACTTCTATTATGTGCTCACAAATAGCCCAAGCCAAACCTGAAATTGCAACAGATCACTATTCAAAGTCTGGTTGACTAGCAATGCAAAATCGAAAGGAAAAAGCTAGGAATATCCTCCCAAAATGGAGCCATACAAAATACGAAGGTAAATTCATTGCAGTGAGGTTCAAAAGACATCAATGGACATAAACATGATTCACATCAAACACTAATCAGTTTATGTAGCAAATAATGCGTTTGTAGAAACTACAAAAAGAAAGTTACATAAAATGTTCTTTCAGTGAAATTCTGTGGGAATTCAAATCCTTCTATGAGCACCAGAATAGGGAAAACAAGTTAGTCGCCATACTACAAAACTTTCATACTCGATTAACTCAAAAAAATATCTTTCATTACACACATCATGGTTATTCTCAAAAGTACAATAGAATGTAAAGCCACTCCACATTTAGTCAATCACGCAAGCTATCCAAGTCACAGCAAGTAAGTTGTATGCAAATATGACATTTTTTCATGACCTTTGACTAGAATTACATAAGCCTTTCAGACGGAAAAAGCAGAAGATTGCTAATCTCTCTTTTAACATATGTTGCGTCTAATAATTCACTGTCAAATGCATCCAAAGTGATCCCATTAAAGCGTTAACTTTTCTAGTTGATAAAGGTCACATGCATTAATAAAATATAGTGCACAGAGATGTTCCATTGTCCTTCAAGTGTGCAGGTGTGACACAATTGTAACATTGTGCGGAAAAATGGAGATTGGTATACCATCGGCCATGTGATAAAATATATAGCAAATGAATGAAAATTCTGTGATTATTAGAGTTAATTTACTCCCACTAACTTTTTTATTTTCCTCCTACTATTGATGTGTTCATAACTATTTATGCACACTCACCCCAGAAACTATATGTTTTCTGCGAGAATCACATTTCATAGTCATGCACAATGGTAATTACTTATTTGAACTATTGTATTGAATACACCTCTGCACCAGACCATAAAGGTCAAACACAAAGATCATTTTTTACCAGTACAATTGTATAGAGAAACAAAAAAAGATGTGTAATGCACTAATGCTTAAGAGACACAGTCCCTGTGGAGAACTGAATGGGCATGGCAAAAAAGCAACAAACAAAGAAGCCGATGAGTAAAATACTAACCAAACCCATCATATGTTGAAGTGCCACGACCTAACTCATCAATTATTATTAATGACTTGTCTGTAGCACCTTTCAAGATTGATGCAGTCTCTAACATTTCTTGCATGAAAGTTGAAACTCCACGCATCTATACAAGGGATACAGGTGAAAGGAAGCTATGTTAAACAAATGACTATGAATATATAGATCCCTCTGTCACACAAAAACATGCATTTGCACATATTGAGAGATTTCATAGTTTAAGCTACGTGGCAAGTCATTCGTGTTCCTTCTTATAAAGCTGCAATTGCCTTGCACTCAAAAGATCCCTCTCTCTCTCTCTCTCATGTGCATAGGGATCAGTTGAGACAAAAGCAGACATAATGTTGTAATCTATGATCAGAGTCTGTAAGTTGATAGAGATGTAAATAAATTTAATCATAGAGATGAAAATATGGAAGGTAAGATGTTGTCTATAATGCTAATAATCATTGAAGAATTATTATAAATGCCTAAACACAGAAAGTGTTTTCAAAATGCAATGAGGAACTCAGAATTGACATTCATACAGTTAAAAAAGTGATATGTAAGTCAAATCAAATCAACCCAACCTAACAAAGCACTTCTTTGCACTTATCATCAAGGCCAAAATAACACATGTAAAAATCATCTCAACTTCCATTTTTTCCATTTAAATTAAATCTCTGAATAAACTAATTTGTCACTAATAGAAAGAAATTGCAGAGTCCTGAACAACTGCAGCACTGCTCAATCCCCTGAAACCCCAACTCTTGACAACCAACGCCAACAACATTAGGTCTATTTATGGGGCATAAAGGAATAGGTGACAAAAAAATAAATCATTTACAATCACCTTGAACAAAATCTTGAAGAATTTAACCAAATTCAACAAGTTCATTTCTATCACGTTAATTCTACCTGGCAGTCACCAGCACCCACTCGAGCAAAAATACAATCACGGACAGAAATGCTGGCACTTTCACATGGGACAAAGGAACCAATTTGCGCCATCATAACATTCACGCCAACCTGTGTATGAATAAACCTTAGTACAGCCCTTAGTACAGCCGAATTTCTTTTTCACTACACGAGCAACCTTTAATCACATGTGATGTATCAGGCACTCTTAAGTAATTGTTAAAGATCAATTATGGGAGTTCAAATTTAGGAGAATCGCTTATTTGGTTTTGCTAAAACACATTTTGCAGCTGTGATTATAAAAGAGATAGAAGCCGTATTTTCTCATCATACTTAAACAAGGGAAATCAAGATCAGAAATTATTAAGAAGATGTCTTTAGTCATTTGCACGCATGTGCAAATTGTATTTGAACAGTATAAAAAGCATGCTACAGTTAATAATTAAACAACACCTTTCTCCAAGGAACATTTCACCTACATCACCAGATCGTGCACAAAACCCACCATGCTTTGTCTTATCAAGGTCAATAAGAGTGAGCTCTAAACAATACAAGGAAAGTTTGGACTAACGCCTATGCTGATATTAAAAGTTTGGTTAATCCCTTAGTTCTAAGGTGACGCTTATAAATACTCCAGTAAGTAATTTTACCAATGTGCAAACTAAACAAAATATTTTACTAACCTGTCGTATGAAAGTTGATTTTCCACCCATATTAGGCCCTGTGATAATCTGGAACCAGCTATTTTCCCTGATCTGGAAACATAAACAAAGTACTACAGTAAAACTACGAGCATAGGCAACTAAAGATAGGTTGTCCACAGAGTACGAGAACTTACTAGCTTGCAATCATTTGGGATAAAGTTTACCCAGTCTTGTGCTTCAACACAAGGATGCCGACTTCCTTCTAAAATAATGTCTCCCATATCCTGACAAGAAAGAAATTGGACAAAAGCATGTTGTGATTTCTTCACAAGAGAGTTAGGATGATTAACTAACACTTACAGGTGGATTGATAGTTGGTCGTGTGTAGGGAGTCGGACAATTAGCAGCCAAATCAGCAAAACCAAGTAAAACATCTAATTCAGAGATAGGACCAGCTATTCCTTCAAACACCTGCAAAAAAAGAAAAAAGAAAAACACACAAATGACAATCCTGGCGATAATCTCTCAAATATGGCTGGGAGATACCACAAGGATTCAGTAACATATACCTCAGAAAAGGTAGCAACAGTTTGAACTACTTTTGCAACCAATTCTTTCTGGCAGTTCTTATACTCCTCAACCACCTTTTGGTATTGGTCACTGATTTTTTTAAGCTTTGTATTTGTAAACTTTACCCCATCTTTTCGAGTTTCGAGAATAATAAAATGAGTATTTAGCTTCTTCCTTACTTTTGGTTCTTCCTTTTTTGTAATTCTAAAAACATGTCCATATTGTGTGCCTTTTTCTAGTTTCAGAGCTTTATCAGGGGCCAGATCAAGATCTTTAGCTGCATTTATGTGCAATTCATGTATCTGCTGTCCCAGAGACTCTTGTTCACTTTTCAAAACAGATAATTGTGTATCATAGTCAGCTGAAATCATGTATTCTCCATTCTCTAGTTGATCAAGGTCAATTGCGACTTCCACAAGACTTATGAACCTGTTCAAATGAGCATCTCCCATCCATTTTTCTAGAGTATCCAAATACCTCTCTCTGATCAGTGAACAAAACTGGCCACTGTACTGCTCTAATGCACTTTTGATGTATGGCAGTCTGATGCTCGACTGGATTCCATGAAAACATAACAGATAAATAAACAGTGAAAAAGTTATAGTAGTTGAGATAAAGAATGATATGCATTTCAAACTCCTCGTTTATTGTAATTGTCAAATTTTTAACTTAGGTAAAAAAAGGTTGAAGAATTTATCTTGCTAGTGCAACTGAGCATTAAGGAATATGGACAGACTGACTCAAGGAACCCCTTTTATACAAGATCATATGGTAGAAAGAAACTGCTTACTTCCAGAAAATCCAGAAAGAAATTAGATGTCTTAAAGCAAGTGAAAGAAGGATAGTTTTTAATTTTTATTTTCTGCAGACAGAACTTGCTCCATTTTACTACTAGCCTAGGCAAAGAGATGAGATAAGTGACATCAGAGAGTGTGGCTAGTTGGTAAAGATATGACCACAATGATAGCTTTTGCAAATTAGACTTCAAAGAATCTACCTATTCACAATTGTATTACCTCAATTATACCTTCCAAAAGGCAGTTTCAGCTTTCTTTCCGAATATTCGGGAACATAATTTGGCTGCACGAGCATTGTTAAAGTAGCCATCAAGAGAAGAAAATACCTGGTAAAGCTTAACCACATGCACCAAACTTGCTCTTTTCTTCTCAAGACAGCAGACAAGCCTCTCTATATCTGAAATTCTTTTCAAATGCTGCCTTAAATCTTGGCGAACGGTGCCATCTTCGACAAAAGCTTGAACCAAATCCAGCCTAGAGTTTATCTCATTTACATCTAATGAAGGTTGTTTCAGCCACAAGTGAAGTAAACGCTTGCCCATTCCAGCAGTACAGGTTCTATTCAGAAGGCCAAATAAGCTAAAGTTTTTGTTAGCATCTGTTTTGCTCTCGAAGACATTAAGCGCCCTCATAGCAGCAGAGTCTAATCTCATGTAACTATCAAGATCGTATCTTTGGACTGTATAGTTACCATAATTGCTCTCATCTGCAAGTAAATCCACATAAGACACAATACATGCCAGGGCACCTTGTGAGATATCAAATTCAGAGAGCAGATCTCGTACTGAGTCGTTAGACCCTTTCGCGAGCCTACAAAGATCCTGATCCAAATCTCTTACTTTAAAGTCAGTTTTCTTTCTTTCAGTTATCATCACACCACACCTGGAAAATGCATCCATCAAAGGTTTATATTCACTAAAGTTGGAAATCTCTTCTGACAGAAGGCATTCTTTGCATCCTAGAGCAACAAGAGCGGACTCCACGTTTGTGAAGTGACTATCATCAGAAAATTCAGCCAGACCGAGTATCCTTCTAGTTAGATCAATGTAGCTCAAACCAACATTACGTACATTTTCCCGAATATTCAGAGCAATAGCCACAATCACAGGGGAGTCTTGCATGTCATTATTAGCAAACAGGATGTCTTCAAAACTCCCCAAATTTCCAGGGGTTCCACTCTTCACTAGTCGCCAATTTGCTCCTGTGCCCTCATACAATTCAAGAGTGTGATCTGTCCTCTGCAAAAGAAGGTCTCGGACCACTGTTTCAAACATGTTCTTGCTCACACTAACACTAGAAATGGCATCAGATCCACTTCCTAGCAGGCGCAAAGCAGTTGTAGTGTGGTAATATGTCTTTGATATGAAGATAGCATTTTCACCATGAGTTGTATAATAATCCTGGAAAAATAGTTAGTACAAGTTACTTCTTTAATTTCCCTGATGTTAGGATCATAAACAGATCCCTCGGGCATTGTCCACAACATCTTAGGCCAGATAATTGTAAGATATAAAAGTCAAACTTAACAAAGCTGCTTGAACATTTTGACTAAACTAAAACATAAAATTCTGCTAGATAAGTAATCAAAAGTAAGCCTGACTAGTTAAAACAATTATATCTCAGCACCATCAGTTCATCTAATAGCTGAAATAATCTTTAAAAGCAAGTTATCTTCATTCCTCTAAAAAAATTGACAATGGTTAAATCCCGTTTCTTTGATGAAGGAGCCAAAGGACATTCTTTACAAACAACTTCACATTTCAGTCAACATACTCAAAGCATTTGTTGTGAGCGCCCCGGAAAAAGAACGGGGCAGAAGGGAGACTAACCCGACGATCAAAGAACCGAATAGCTCTAGGGTCCTGCAAAAGGGAGAAGATAAAAAACTGTTTCAACACTTTTCTTTTCCAATATTACAATATTTAACAGAATAAAAACACACTATATACTTATTACTTTACAAAAAAAGAAAAAAAATGGCTTACCCTAGGTAATCTTTTGAAAAATGAAAGAAACCCTTGAGTTTGTTTGGCATCTACAACACATTAAACCCAAATTCACACCAGTGTTAAAGCAAAACAATAGTATCGAACAAACTAAGCCAAAAGAGAATTAATGAAAGCGCAGCTCTACCAAGTTTAAGCTCTGGAAGCCTATTCTGCTCTTCCAAATCCTGGTCCATTTGTTCGCAGTCTCTCGGAGCTGAGTAGAGAATTGCAGAGAAGCAACCGTACGAATCTAGCTTCGGGTTTAGCGATTGGCGGGAAGGAGAGGAGGAGTTGGCGCGGCTAGGCCGCAATAGTTGGGCTGTTCTTTAATCTTCCGCGAATATTAACCATGCTAATAAATATAATTTAGGACATTATTCTCAATTTGAACCCTCAAGTTATTCACTTTAAATTAAATTAAGTAAATATACAAACTTTTTCAAAAATATATCATTTTCACACATAGGACTTTCTAATTCTCTTTTTCATTTGAATAGATAACAGAGAGTTACAAGAATTATATAATATTGGAGTGGGTGCAAATTTTAAATCATTTTAAAACTAACCATAATTATTGAATCGATTTTATATTATTTATCTAAGAAAGGAAAAAATATGTTATAATGTAAATATTTCAAATTTTAATACAAAATATATTAATCTTAGAGATATTGGAGTAAGTTTCTATATCTGTTACTTTTTGTTTAAGATGTTGCAGGGAAAAGCTCTAAATTCTAAAAAAAAAAAAATACTATGATAATTAATATTATATTTGATACTTAGTAAAATATCGGATTTATTTTATTTATTTTTGAATTGGTCATATGTGCCATTTACCATTCAAATGATCTGTAACAGATTTTAGAGGTTCTAAAGTTTAGCATGCTGCAACATTAGATGTGCAGTACTAAAAGAACACACAGGTTGAGTTCAACATATGGCCACACATCTCTGGACTAATGTTGGACATCTGTTGGAGTTAACATCCAATGACCAAACACAATTTATAAGCATAAAACAAAAGAAGATATAAAGAATTTGGAGCATCTCATCCAATGAACATTAACGAACTGTGGTCTTCAAAAAGGGTTGTTCAGGTTTGTTGGTATTACAGTATGACTTGGGACACAAAATGTTACTTCTATTTCTCATCATATGATTTTCTTATAGTCCCAAAAAATTCTACTCGGATTGTGACTTCAAAACCAGCGGAAATAAATCTGCGGTCTAAACAGCACTCTTCTTGTTCCTGAAGTTTTCTTTCAGCGACACAAACTTCTTCTTACAGAGATCAACGCTTTTCCCAGGAACTGCAGCAGCAACACGTTCCCATCGTTGGTTGGTGTCCTTTGGAAAGGTTTTCAGAGCTTGGATCAATGCTTTCTCCTGGACCGCGGACCATATATCCTCATCAGATCCTGATGCAATGCCATTCGCAACACTACTATCATCTGAAACTTCACTATTTCCGACATGGTTGGAAAGATTGGGCGAATCATCTGAAATTGTAGCCTGTTTATTTGCCACAGTGTTGTTCCTGAAGCTTTCCTTCATCAAAGTAAACTTTTTCTTACATTGGTTCACGTTTTTCCCAGGAACTGCAGCTGAAACCCGTTCCCATCTCTGGGTCGTTTCCTTGGGGAAGGTTTTCAAAGCTTGGACTAGAGCTCTTTCTTGAGCAGCAGACCAAGAATCTTGATCTAAACTTGGCGCAGCAACCCCATCTGCAGCTGTACTTCCTCCTTGAACTGATGATTCTGGCAAAATGTCTTCCCTAGAAACATTCCCCTCGGACACATTTCCATTTGGCAATCCCATCAAATCTTCTCTAGTTGAAAGAGGAGATGCAATTGTTTGGACAGACTTTCTTTTCTCCAGAAAGGAGTCGAAAGAGTTAGCAGAGTCCGGTTTCTGGAGAAGAACTGTTTTGGTAGCCTTGAGAATCTCTTCTACGGACCTGTTAGTACCAATATATTCCGAAATCACTTCCCATCTTCGCGAAGTACCTTTAGGATATTTCTGCATTCCCTTTCTCAAAAGCTCGATCTCTTCCTTAGGCCAAGGTTTTTCCCTTTTCTCGTTACTACTTTGTGCAATTTTTCCATTTATCGTTACAGAACCATTCTGCTGCAAGTTTTTCTCGTCTTGTTTCTCATCCTTATCTTTGTCATCAACCTCAAGTGCCTGTCGCAGAAGTTTAGCACTCTCTAAGCCATCTTTTCCTTCCATCATGTCACATAAATTCCTTAGCTGTTCTTTATCAAGTGACAAACAGAGATCCTCCAAATTGCTATCAGTAAGATCGAGCAGATGCTGGGACAAAATAGGTGCTGCAGGGATCGAAGGCGGGTGCGTTCTTTCCGGAGTAGCTTCTTTTCTCTCTCCTTCATTTTTTTCTGATTTGATGCAGCTTCAGCTGCCCTTTTCTCCTCCTCTTCTTTCCTCCGCCTCTCCTCCTCAACAATCCTTGCTTCTTCTTCTTCCTGCAATCTCTTGGCCAACAGCTTTGCCTCCTTCTTCCTCAGCTTCTCAGCTTTCTGTTCCTCTTTCCGTCTCAAAAGTCTAGGGTCCCTTTTATAGGCATTATCAACAAGAGCACGTATACGAGCATATTCTTCTTTCCTTGCTCCCTCCGATAGTTTTGCATTTTGCCTTTCCATCCACCTCCTGTGTTCACGAGACTCAGCCTGATCGAGTTCAAATTCATCGGCATGAGGAAATTCCCTCCAGCTCTTGAAGCTATACCAAAAATCATAAAAGCTATCCACTTCTTTAAATGGAGTGTTATCATCCCCCAAAGTCGGGACTGGCTGGTTTACAGACCAACGACCATTCCTCAAAAAAGCAGGTCCAAAAACCTTATAGAATTCATGGGGTGCGCAATCACTAGGGATTTCATCATCAAACTCATCAGTGGAATCATAGATTCTTCTCCTAACAGGGTCTATCAGCACCTCATACGCTTCTTGAATGGCCTTGAAATGGCTTTCTATCTCATCTTTTTTGGCTTGCTTAGCAGCTTCTGTTTCCTCTGCAAGCAAAAGGGCAGCCTGCTTGTCAGGATGATGCCTCAGAGCAGCCTCACGATAACTCTTTCTTATCTGATCCTCGGTGGCAAGATACCTCAAATGGCTCAATCCCAGCAGAGCATAATGATCCTGCTGCTTCGATTCACTTCCAGACTTCTTCCTACCTTTACTACTGTACGCATCTGATGATTGAACATAGACATTATCTTTATCTTCTGAAACCTCTTTGCCATCCTTCTCTGTGTGTACTTCCTCAAAGCCTAGCAACCTAAGGGCAGCAGCGTGAAATGCATGCCCGGCAGGCTCTCGACTCAAACCCTTGACAGGAAGACTATTAGAACATACATAGATTGGTTCCCCATCTAAAATTTCATCTGAGTATGTAATCAACAACAAGCTTCTCTTGGAAGATATCACCATCGCTCATCAATGTCCAGACAGAAATTCTGATAAAATCATCCGGAACCAATATTACCAACAAGAAAAAGACATCATGAAATGGAAAAAATTCGACTAGATTTCTATAGAAAATTGACGAGATAAGTTCGTTCCATGCTTTCAATCAAATTTACTTTTCAATAACGAGCATAAAAAATTCCTCATCCCCAAAGAAAAATCAATCAGCAAATAACAAAGTAAACAGGAAATAGCATCAACATACTCGAATTTATGAAAATACTCTCTGGATATGTTCAAAATTGGATCAAAAACATAAAAAACCGCCGCCGCGACCGAGACAGTTGAAGGATGGTTGGAGATTTGAGAGCTAGGGCACCTGCTTTTGCTACTGTGAGAGCTGCTGGCGGGGCAATGATTTGATTATGTGATATATATGATTCATTGCGGGCCGATTAGTTGGGCTAGTCTAAGCTATGGGCCAAACAATGACTACTAGACTCCTCAGCATATCCAATTAAATAAGCCCATATCGATTCTTTGAGTAGGCCGTAGGACGCGGGTTTACCTAAGGCGTGGCCCAATAACTTCGGCATTAGGTAGTATTATGTATGGTATGATCTCGACTAGATCGGATGTTGCATATGCTCTGAGTGTCACGAGCCGCTACCAAGCCAACCCCGGCCAAATGTATTGGAAGGCTGTGATAGATATTCTTAAGTACTTATGAAGGACTGAGAATATGTTCATGGTCTATATTATTATTATATTATTATTATTGCTATCATCATCATTATTAATTATTAAAAATCGCCAAAATTCATAATTCATGTTCTTAAAATCATCATGTATTGAAGTGAGAGCTTAACTTCAAAATAATATTTACCAGCTTCTAAATTAATCAATCTTGATATTTTTAAAATATATTCTATAATTGAATTTAATCCACATAAAATACACACACCCATACATACTATTTTTACAAAATTTTCCAATTTTTTCCTTACTGTTTCCAATTTTATTTCGAAGTTCAAATATTCTCTCTCTATGATTTATTTAGATTTAAAATATTTCCTTTTCAATGTGTAAATACGTGTCATATAATTCTATTCATGACGGTTAATTTAGAGGATTTAAATTATTATTATTATTATTATTATTTTAGGAAAATGGAATGATATTTTTTCAAAATTCTCTGATTTTTTTTTGGGGTTGGCAATAGGGACAAGTTTCTTTTGGGGTGGCTATGTCTATGTGCCTATATCCGCCTGGTAAAAAGGATTTTTTTATTATAAAATAAAATAAATAGAATGAGACTAATTTTAGTAATCTGCAATTTTTGTGTCAATCGAGCGAAGCATCGAACACAGTCCGTCCAGTGTGCGTGTGGTGGGGGAGAAGGCAAATGGAGACCACGATTAGCTGCGGAAGAGTGGTTCTTTCCCCAAATCAAGCATTCCATCAAGCACCTGGTGATTTTTGTGCTGTTTTCGGTGATTTTTTTGACTAATTTTAGTGTTATTTTCGTTGAACAATCTGTTTTTATTCCTCCTTCTTTAATATGTATGGAGTTTACTCATTTTTGCATCTGATTTGTTGTTTTTTCCACCCAATTTAGTTTCATTCCTTCTGTAGCTGTATTCTTGAAACTGGAATTCGTGTCCTTAGTTGAGTACTAATGTGAAGATTTTCTTCGTTTCTGTTTATTATAATTCTTTGAAGACCGAAGTGAAGAAGGAAATACCTTAGAAAGGTGGATGACTTTTGTGCGAGCTTTGTTTCTGAAAATGGACAAAGAAAAGTGATAGTATAATTGATTTCAGTTGTTTTGTAGAGGTTGTAGAGAACTAGAGGAAGGCTCTTATGTTGAGTAATAAGTTGTTCTTTCTTATGGCAACATCAAGTGCCTTTTCCATTTTTCACTATAGCTAGGGATTCGCATCCCCGATACACTTTGACAGGGTCAATGATTTTATGGGTGACGATGGTTTTCTGCTGAAACGTGTTATACCTCTATTCTATCTAGGATTGGTATGCCTTTTGTGAGCTAACAAAAGTGGCAAGCTCTTAAATATTATGCTTGTTTGAATCAATCATCTGGCGTCGATTGGACAATTATTTTAGTTACGAGTACATGAGATAGTGTGAGGTTCTAAGCTCTAATGATTAGCATATAGCATATATTTAGTGCCTACACTAAAGTGAATGCCTTTTTTTCTTTGTGAGTATATCTGTTCGTCCAGTTTCTATTTTCCAGTTTTTTATGGCTATATACATTTCTCTTGGTTCTCTGAAACGAGAGTTGCAATGTGATAAACTCATTTGTGTAGGGGATAAATATCCACTTCATAAACAATGCACCGGCCGACGCACATCCATGGCAATGCCAATTGCTGGTCTGGGGAAAGGTGGTGGAGTTTTAGACAAACCCGTCATAGAAAAAACGACTCCTGGTCGTGAATCTGAGTTTGATTTGAGGTATGGGTGCTCTGATTTAAATGAGGTGGTTGTCACTTGTGCCCTGGTTATATTTTTACTGCCCTTGCGAGGGCTAATCTTAACTAAAGTTCTGATTGAAGCTTATGATAGCTTATCCATCAACCTGAGGAGAGCGTTGGAACATATTTCCAATTAATTAGATATATATATATGTACTTCTCCCTTAACTTGATTTAATGTGATTTGTCTTATCTTGTTAGGATCTCAAATTTCCTTATGTCGCAGATTTTGGAATTCCGCATTAAAATGTGCTCATATGTTTTCCATTTAATACTAGTACTTGAGGATGCAAATGTCTAAACACATATTTTCTACTTTCCACACAACTGAAACTGGTCATTCAAGATATTTTTAGCCCTTCTACTCTGATATCTGTCACGCAAATGAAATACTTGGTTATTAGCTGGTTGCCCTGTCTTGGCGAAGATCTCTGCATATATATGTATATATATAGATAGACACACATACACGCTCACACACACACAAAATTCACCCATTGATGTGTATTTTTTTGTTCCCTTACTTGATATAGATCGATATATATATCCGATTCACCAGTCGTGGTTATACAAGTTCTTTGTTTCCCTCGTCTAGGAAATCAAGGAAACTGTCACCGCCTTTTCGTGTGATGCTGCACAATGACAATTACAATAAAAGGGAGTATGTTGTGCAAGTACTAATGAAGGTTATACCTGGGATGACCCTAGATAACGCCGTGAATATTATGCAAGAGGCGCATTACAATGGTCTTTCTATGGTCATAGTTTGTGGGCAATCAGATGCGGAAGAGCACTGCACCCAGCTCAGAGGGAATGGCCTTTTGAGCACAATTGAGCCTGCCAGTGGTGGTTGTTAGGTTATCGTAATTCGTAACCAATATGTTACTGTGACACTTGCGTATATGTACATAAGAAATGGGAAATAACTTTTGGGATCAGTTTTAAGATACAAACTAAATTAATAAAAAAGACTTGAGATCTATTATCATTGGTGCTCGTAGTGTCTTAATACTCTTACTTCGAGCCAATATCTATGGTTCTGCGGTAAAAAATCTGGGATCCTTTTTATGGCAAATCATGTTTTTTTCTCTTGCAACTTTGGGAATTCGTATATTTAAGCTCGGTTCGAAATTATAATATTTGGGATTTCGATTCAACTCAAATTGAGGCTAAGTTCGAATTTGACTCAAATCGATGATGTTCATGACTACTAAGAAATAGACTTGAAATATATTTTCAGAACTAATTAAATATTATCTAAGTGGGTTTATTTGTCACCCATTTTTCCATACTTCTCCACGAACACTTGTATGTTTTCTTCACCATTCGTTCCAACGTAGTTGTACGATCATAAAAACAATTATCAAAAGTATACTGGTTCTGTACATTTTTATCATTAAAATTTGATGTACAACTACTCGCGACAAATTCGAAGTTATAATGTCATAAAATAATGTTACAAGAATACTCAAGATCCTCAACCACGTGATGTCACCATGCATCGTGGTATCGTAAATATTACAAGACTAAGAGGCCTAAAAATTAAATACCCCTTTTGTGCAAAATCCTATAATTTCTCCAAAGATTTGGCACTGCTATTCACAAAGGTCGCGGCTTTATTGAAGTTCTCTTGCACAAGAATTCTAACTGCTTTCAGGCCATTCTGAAAAGTGAATCCCAGCTGGGAAAGGCAAAAATGCAATAATTTGAGCACATACGATCCCTTCTTGCGAAAAAAGTGAGATATTCTTATTAAACTATGTCGCTGGGACCAAGTACCTCTTCGGTTTCCTCTCTGTTGAAAGGGCGGAGAACAAAACTTGCAGGATCCATCTTTCCCGGAGGCCTTCCGATGCCTAACGAAACTCATTATTGTGATTCAAAATTTATGTGATAAAATATACGACAGGTTGTGAAACAGTTATTTAATTATAGGAAGAACCTATCCGTAGACGAGGAAAATCCTGATTGCCTTTAAAGTGACTCATAATGCTTCTCATCCTGCAAGAGCAGTTGATTCAGAGATCAGTATGCTTTCTTACAAAAGCATGCATCCATGAGTAGAAACATTATGGGGAATATACAGGCAAATATGAGGGAGTTAGTGAAACTTCATAAGATAGAGCTACGTCGAAAAAAGTCAAGCTCGAGCAGTTTGATGGCAATACCTAAAATTTCAACCAACTTAGAATGTGCAACGCTAAACAACATCTCATACATGCATTAATAATTTACGCCCCATAAACAACAAAAGCAACCATTTCATGGAAGCGGGAAATACCCATTATGTCCCGCATGTCCACCTTTCGGCAATAGTCTCAACTTCCCAAAAGGTAGATCCATGTCATCCAGAATCTGAGTATGGAGAAACCTGTAACATAGTGCTTACAGAAGGGAATACAAAAAGAAATATGGCTATGAAATTTGGACATTTACCACAAGAACTTGCTTCAATGGTATCTTATAGTACGAAGCAATAGCGCCAACCTGTGAACAACAGTAAATAACACAAGTATTAATTACTTACTGCAGGAAGATTTGAGAATGAGTAGTGAGTCGAGATCGGAGAACTTACAGACTCACCGCTGGCATTCATAAAAGTCTGTGGTTTAGCAAGCATAACCGGAACCTCTCCAATGAAACCTAATCACACATAAAATAAAATAAAAAATGAGTAATAAAAGTGACATGTTAAAGATAAGAACTGTACATTTTTATCATTCCCCTGTCGTGCTAACATCTCAGTTTTCTATCCATGCCAGATAATCACATTGAACTATATTGAATATGTTATAAATTATCCTACCAAAATTACACATTTATGGATGGTGCACAACTCATGAATGGTACCAAAGAACATTTCCAACACAATCTAACTTCCCGGACCAAATACATATAATGGTTTACATACAGACAATGTAGAGAAATAAGCTCTACATCTCTTCCATTTTCATTTTCATCTATGGTGATTGACTAGTAATTGCTAAAACAAATAGTTAATTGCAGTTGATCAAATTCACAAAACAGCACTTGCGTCTGTTCCATGTACTCCGATGCAACTGGAAGCTAAAACCTTTCACACACAGTTTCTTCACGGGGACATAAATGGCGGATGAATGATTTAGGAACACAAAAAAGATAATTTGACAATATAAAGCATGTGAACATATGTAACTTGAGATGTGAAATTCAAGTGATCAAAGCACAGTCGTCCTGATCAGTTCACACTTCAATTAAACCAGCATTGACATGTACATAGCTAAGTTACTAAACAATGGCGATTAATAACCAAGCAAGAGAAAGGAATGCATCGTAACATAAAGGACGAGATTAAGTTACCAAAAACTCTAGAAAACAAAAGCAAAGAAAACCTTTTCCGAAAGAGGATTTGAATGTAACACCACTCACTGAAATCCCTTCCGCTTCAGCAATGTAATCAATCAGATCAAATCCGACCTGTTCGTTCAAACAGAGGAATGAGAAAAGTAAAATCCTGAATCAATGAAAATATGAATTCGTTATTTAACATTTATAAGTCAATTCACAATATTATGTGCTAATACCAACATTGTGACGGGTGCGGCCGTAACGCTTCCCAGGGTTTCCGAGTCCGACCAGAAGCCAAGGTTTGGGCTTTTCTGCTTCGGTTGAAATCGAAGCCATTAGTCTGAAGCTCCGTTTCCTATTTTCATGAATCCCCCAAAAACGAGTAGAAATTGGGGTTATTGCACCCAATACGTGGCGGCTGTACCCAATCGCCGTCGCAGCCGCCGGGGAAGACTGGTGAATGAGTGCACCACCGGCAATGTGCATTCTTTCATGTACATACAGGAACGGAACCTTACCTCTTCTCACCTGAATGCTTCAGTCAACAAAAATTATTGGCCAGTCCAAGATTTCGCAAAATTGGGCCTGGTTGTTGGGCAAGTAGATTTGGATGTTGGGTAAGTTGTTAGGCCCATTTTCAAAATGTGCCCCGTCAAAATTTTATTTTATTAAAATAAATAATGTCTTGATTATTAAAGTACTTCAGTAGGGCATGAAATGATGTAATTTCCCGTTGACTTTGAATTATGGACAAATGTGGGTCGATAATATGAGCACCTATCATGGACACATGTGTGAGCACCTGGTGATGTGACAGCACCAGGAAGTGCCACGTCACCAGAGGCCCATACAAATGCCCACGGTAGGTGCTCACAGTATCAAAAATTATGGACAAATTATATTATCACTATTGGACATGTAGGTTATTCAAACATTATAATTGCAAATGGCATTCCGTCAAATTTTGGATTAAAGTTATTCATAGTTCATGGATTTAGAAATACAACTATGGTTTATTATTTGTACCACTCAATCGGATTATTTTGATAATAATTTCGGTTTCTTTTTATTTATAAAACTTGTGTGACACGGTTTTAAAAGTCAATTTTATTAAATAGATTACCATTTGATCCGATCCAAATAGGGTCCACGAATAATCGAAACAAGAAATAGTGCTCCCACTATGTTGCTCATGTTAATGGCACTTTCCTTTCAGAGATAATAGAAAAACAGTAAAATTTATAGATAGCCATTCCCGCTTCTTTGCCTTCTGCTGGTGCTAAAGCAGAAAATTCAAATTCCATGGTGGAATGAGTAATTCACGACTGTTTTTTAAGCCCAAGATATAGCTCCTCCAACCAAAATAAAAACCTAACCAGATGTTAATTTGTTGTCATTGATAGTAGTTATCCAACTAGCATGGTTATATCCTTCTAGCAATAACAATGAGGGAAAAGTGTTATATAGGGCTGGGGAAAAATACCGAAAATATCGGTATACCGCACTTATTGAACCAAAATTTACCGAAAATACCGAAAAATTCGGTATACCGAAATTTTCGGTACGGTATGATGCCGTACCGAAAATTTCGGTAACGGTATCGGTATGGAATTCAGAAAATTCGGTATTTTCGGTATACCGAAATACCGATAAATTTAATATATATATATATTCGGTAATTCGGTATTTTCGGTAAATTCGGTATATTTCGGTAAATTCGGTAACGGTACGGTATCGGTAAAGAAATTTTTTTTCGGTATACCGAAATTTCGGTATGGTAACGGTATGGATTTTTTCAATACCATAATTTTCGGTACGGTATACGGTATACGTTGAAAAAACCGGTATACCGTACCGAACCAACCCTAGTGTTATAGAACAAAGTCAAGGACTTTGTCTTCATTAGTGGATCCGAGAACTCTTCCAATTGCTCCCCACCGAATAGCCTCGTATACGGATCTGGATCACGATCTCGATATGGGAGATGTGCTGCTGGTTGACTAAAAGATCTTCCCGAATGACTACCAATTTGTTTGAGTTATCAAATGGGGTATTCACTTCTTTAATCCCTAAATGATTAAACTTAGATAGAATTTAATCTATACAGTGAGATTGACATAAAGCAAAACCCTTCCATGTTTAGTAATCTTGAATCCTAACTAGTATCAACTTCTCCTATGTGTTTCATCATGAACTGAAATGATAAGTAAGACTTAATTATTTCATTCAATATATGCATGAACAAAGACTTAATTTCATTCAATCTATGCATGTTGTTCATATAATCGATAAGTAATCAAGATACAGACATATAATCACACCAAGTGCCCAAGTGCTTGTCTTTGATGATAAATATAAATATAGCCACGTTGGATTTTCCTTTTACTTTTATCTATCAAAATTTAAATTGATTTAGAACACATCCACTTATAAACTTATTTAGTTTATAGTTCTTTTCCAATATGAGATTTCTTTAAATATCATTAAATTATCCCAACAGGAGCTGTTATACAATCGCGAGCAATGAACCAAGAAATGAAAGAGGGTTTAATTTCCTATTAAAGGTGGTGCAAAAACAAAAATATAAGTTTAAAACCATATATTTCCAATTTTTCATTTTTATGTAAGAAAAAAAAATATAATCGATAATTTGAACGGTGTATTTCAACCCTATGAAGCTTGAATCCATCGTTCCAAACACAATTAATCGTAAAATGTTATGTTATTCAATGTTTTCATAACCGGACCGGTAACCTAACCGATATCGCTATTAAAAACGGTTCAACCGGACGGTCGAACCAGAATATAATTTATTAATAAATATTAATATAATATAAAGAATAATATGTTTTAAATTTTTTAAAATCTAAAACATATATATAAATAGATAGAAATATGTTTATTTTTTCAAATTCTTAGTAATTATGTAAATAAATAACCAAATATTAGTTTTATATTTTAAAATAATTAGAAAAAAAATTTCAAAAATAAAAAAATAGTGAAAATCGGGTGACCGGTTGGACCGATTCTTGGCGGTTTGGACCGATCAAATGGTTTTTTACATGGTTCGGACCGGACCAACGATCGATTCTCAGTCGAACCGATCGGTCCGATCCGGTTCCAAAAACATTGATGTTATTATTTGATTCTAGGAAAACTATTTATGAAAGTTTATTTTCCCATTGTTTATGTTTTCCGAATTGCATATTCTCAATCCTATTAAATAAATGTGAAAGGGGAAGTGCAATCAATAGCACGATAACGTGAAGAGCACATGGCGGATATGCGGAGTCACAGTCCAACTATATTTGAATTAATATGCCTATCATCTCCCCTTCTCTCCCAAGTCAAGTCAACTATATATATCTAATATCAGAGCTGAAAACATATTTAAAACCAATAAAAATTTCAATTTTAAGATAGATATGTTCATTTATGCAATTAATACTCGAGTTTTAAAATAAATTGTTACCTCATCGAGTTCGAAATAAAGAGTTTAAAACAATATTGTTCGTAGATTATAAATCCTCATGAAATCTTGAATATATTTTAGCAAGTTTCCCTCATAAAATTTCTTCGTGGATTACGTATATATATGGATATATTAACCATGTTACGTTTTCATTCAAAGGAAGTGGTTGGTCCGTAACGCTTGCTTAGCCACTTGACCAATTATTTTAATTAATTGTCAATTTATAGTGGTACGTTCTAGTGTACTACGTACAGGATTGCCTTAATTATTTACATTACGATACATTAATTTTATTTTGTTTTTCTATATTTTATTTCCAAACTGGTTGAGTGAAAAATTGAGAATCTAGGTGATGATGTACTTCGAAAATTAATCATTTGGATGAACATGTATGTACACGATAATATGATTTCCCCACATGGGGTGACTAACGAATTTGGACATAATCTAAAGTCAAAGCTTCTATTTCTTTTTTTTATTTCATAAATCAATCAGTTGACTAAGTCCTAAGCAATTTCACAACCAAAAAATGACCTCTACCCCATGCGTTTTGGGTCCAATATTATAAGATTTTGTAATTTTAGTCTATTTTTTTCTCTCCCGACATAATAGTAATTAGGTGTCCGTACATACATGAAGTATCACGTCTTAACTTCACATATAAAAATGTCCAATATCATAAGATATAAAAATTTGATAAGGTGATATCCTGTGTGAACGTCTTTATGGATATACAATCAGACGCCGTATTTTATGTGAGTGTATCACATAAATAAAACACGACGCCGATTTTACCTATATGGCACAAAGGTGCTCACACTGGGTGTCCACGGTATCAACACTTTAAGATATAAAGTACTAAAAGTAAAATTTTGCAACAAATATAATCAAAATATCAAAGATACAAAATCTATACTAAGGAGTAGTGATCATTTCAATTATTTAAATAAAATTTTCTAATCCCTTCAAGTTGTGTTCGCCAGCCAGAAGTCTTCTTAAACTACAAATGAAAATTAAGTAAACTATTGGCAACTAGCTAGCCTATAATAACTTCCCACCCTTTCATCTTGACCTAGAGACATGCACGCGGCACAAAACACAAAGCAAAGAAACCAAGATAAGTGAAAGCTGAGGAGTGGTATAATCCGCCATGGGCCGCGTCGGAAACGATGAACAGCAAGTCCAAGAAACGATCGACGATTCGTTCCCCGAAAACGAGCAGCCGGTGAGTAAGCCGAGATCCAAAGCTCCGGCAGGTAACAACAAATCCCAAAGCCAAGAAGAAGAAGAAGACTTGTACTATGTTTCTTCCCAAACACATCAACCCCCAGCAAACTTTCCTCCTCAGAATAGTGAATTTGAGCTTCCTAATCACCAGCATGCTCCCCCTCCGGCGAACATGCATTTTGCTCATCATGCGGCGGCGGCGCCTGTTCATCATCATGCGGCGGCGCCGCCTGTTCATCATCATGGAGTGCATATGGGTCAACCGGCGATGGCTCCGTCGGGTCAGCCATTCAATGTTAATGGCGGCAATTTCGCGGCTCAAAATAAGCCCTGGAAAAGTGGTCTCTTTGATTGCATGAACGATCCTGAAAATGGTACTCTTTCTTCCCTTCAGATTTGCATTATGATTGAAACGAAATAGATTTTGATCACAACTCACTATTTTGACAAATTAATAAGAACCTATATGTTTTACTTTTCCTCTTTTTTAAATTCTGAAGAGATTCGTGTTTGTAAAACTTAAATCTTTTTGGAAAAAATATAATCCAAGCTCAAATTACTAAAAAATGGAGCTCCAGCACAAACTTGCATCTATCCCATCCCAATTTTTCAAGAATTAAAATTGGGTGATTGATGCCAAAGTCAACTAGATAGAGTCGGATATATATATATATATATATATATATGTGGACAGTGGGTAGATGTAATCATTGATGAAGTTGTGATTTATAATACTAGAGTATATTGTGCAGAAACGTCAAAACTACTAAAATAAGTAAGTGTATATAATAGCTAATATTGTGATGCGTAGTGGACAAATGTTCACATTGTCACGGCGGAAAATAAGTGATCAAAATTAGATAAATTGCAAAACTTGCAAAAATTACAGTAAAAGGGCATAAAATTCACTATGGGTCTGTAATGATATTATGATTAAAATCAAAATTTTTATTATTAATTGTGATCAAAATTGTTATTATTAATAAATTATAATGATATTATATTATTATAATTGGACCAGCGTCCTCACTCTTCATCCACCTCCACTGATTCTTCCTTGCATTTTGATGACAATGAAATTCGTGTGGAAGACGAAGTAGCCTCTCCTCATATCCCTCTACCAGCTGTTGCTTCCAATATCATAGGAACCCTTGCTCGGATACGTGCTTCAGTTGACCAGATTTGTTTTGAGCAAATCAGGCGCAAAGATGATGTTGATAGACTTCGAGATACGCTCTTAATGCACATCAGAGAAATTGAGAAGAAGTCTACAGAATGCTTTGATGAACTGGACAGAGTGAACAGGGCATCGCGCATAGATAGTCAAGATATAAGGACCATCCTATCACTGGATATTCGTTCCTCTCAGAAGCAGCTAAGTGCATAGATTGTTGCTGCTGCTATCGATAATGTTGATGTTCGTAGGGAGGTGAAAGAGAATCATGCTTCAAATCCCTACTAAGTCTTAATGGTCACATCTTGGATTTAGTGAAAATGAAATTTTTCAAAAACCAAAAGGGTTTTAGTGTTTCGAATCTATGAACTACTAATATCATCGAAAAATGAAAGGTATATGACTAAGAATCAAAATTTTGGCAAGGAAACGTATCATAGTCGCGGAGAGGTGAATATTTAGACGAAAAAGTGATTTTCCCATATCAAAATTCTATTGAGAAATTATAAGAAGTAATCATCTATGAACTGGTTTAATTTTGAGTTTTGGTTCACTAAGTTTTTAAAATCCGGTTCGGCACACTAACTTTCTAATTTTTTTTTATACTATTAAGGTGTAATTGCTTATGTGACCCCATAAAATATTGAGATGACACTGTAATATAATAACATAAAATCAAAAAATTGTTATCCGGCCTCTGACCTATATAGGGGTTTAGCACATTAATAGGCTAACCTTTTAAAAAATAGAAAAAAATAAAATCAAAAAATTACTGACTTGTTTGATACCACATCAACTAGACAATTTCCATATATTTTCTACTGCCATGTGTCTTCAAATAATCTATTTTGTTCTTTTGTCCTTTTTCGATAGGGTGGTTGGGTAATGAAGCGAGAATGAGGCAGCAACAGAACCAGCAGTTCGGAATGACACCTCCGGGGGGGGCAAAGGATGATGATGTGAGCTTATACATAGCATGGAAAATTTTTTTATGTGTAATATAATCGTCGAGTTTCATTGAAATTATGTTATATTTTGTGTGTGTGTTTTGTTTTGTTTTGGTTTTAATGTATGTAATCTTTTGTTGTCCATCATTTTCAAGATTGAGAAGTGTGAACGTTATCGAATTGTACTAAATCCTCTGTATGCGTGTGTTTGCT